>JBCNYH010000026.1:20776190-20793808 GCA_039654325.1 Tandanus tandanus
TGTGTGTGTGTGTGTGTGTGTGTGTGTGTGTGTGTGTGTGTGTGTGTGTGTGTGTGTGTGTGTGTGTGTGTAAGCTAAAACCTAATCAATATGTGTTAATTCACAGCACAGTAGGATGATGGAGGTCGTGAGAAACTCTTTCTCTCTCGTTTCCTTTAAGAAACAAAATAAACAGATGCACAGAATTTTTGCTTATAAAACTATTTACGTTTTCTCATTTCCTCTGCTCACCCTCTCACTATTCTCTCTTCTTCATCCCCGTCATGAAGTATTTTGACCTTATACTGTATTTGTTTATTTGTTGTGCTTGATTAGATAAGGTTTCTTGGTTACTGTTGTGTTTGTGCAGTAATACAGTTGAGATGTGCCATAACATTAACACCACCTGGCCCTATGCACTGTGTGTTCTGACTCCTTTCTATCATAGCCAGTATTAACAGTTTCAGCAGTTTGTGCTACACTGGTTCCCCTTCCTTGGACCTCCGTTGGTTATATACTCACCAGGAACACCCTACAAGACATGCTGTTTTGGAGATGAATAGGCCCAGCCAGTCGTTTATCCATCACAGTGTGGCACTTCTCAAAATCACTTTTCTTTTCACTGATCCTTATGTTTGCTCATTTTCCTGCTTCCAGCACATCAACCTCAAGAACTGACACTTTCTGCCTAATACATCCCACTGCTTATTGACTTTACCTGTCAGTGGTAATTTTGTTTGTAATGTCAAGGCAATATATAATTATTAATCATTGTTTATTATATATGTTAAAAGGTGCTTTTTACCTTTAAAAAAAGGCCACATTGTGTAGCCTTCATCATACTTTCGGCAAATTTGTATAATTTCAGAATCAGAATCCAGTTTATATATTTCTGTTTAGTCGTTTTTTAAGAAGGGGCGGCACGGTGGTGTAGTGGTTAGCACGTCCACCTCACAGCAAGAATGTCCAGGGTTTGAGTCCCAGGCTCCCTGAGGGCACTTCTGTATAGAGTTTGTATGTTCCCTCCTTGTGCTTGCTTGGGTTTCCTCCAGGTACTCCGGTTTCCTCCCACATTCCAAAGACATGCATATTAGGCAAACTGGCTGTTCCAAATTGCCCCTGGATGTGTGTGTGAGTGCAACTGGTTGTGTGTGTGTGTGTGTGTGTGTGTGTGTGTGTGTTTTTGCCCTGCGATGGACTAGCGAGCTGCTCAGGGTGTACCCTGCCTTCACCCAGAGTCGGCTGAGATAGGTACCAGCCTCACCATTAAGCACTGCGTCAAATAAATGCATCAATATTTTGTGACAATGTTTAATGTTGAAGGCTGTATACTGTAGTATTTATTTTCAGCCATCCTTTGACATACAATAATCTATAAGGTCTAAGTACATTTTAAGATATCGTGGAAAATAATTTTAAAAACGGGGTGGAATTTGTAACCTAAAGGGGTGGAATGTGTAATAGAATCTACTAAAGAAACGGATTTTTTGTGAAACATTAACTAAACCCTGAAATGTTTGTAGATCTTTATAGGAATATGAAAGTTTCATAGTTGACAGTGAATCACCTGAACAACTACCAAGCCACAGGATCTGAGGAACTATCCATTCATCTCTATAATCAAATTGTGTCGAGACATGACAGGAGACATTTCTACATTTTTTTGAAATGTGCCCAGGGCAGTACGGGTTTGATCATTCTGGAATAATGAATAATTGTAAAAAAAAATTAAAATAAAAATAAAAGTATGGTATTTACTGCCCAAATCAAGGGTTCAGTGTTTTTAGATCCTAGCCATGACCATATAGCTTTGCTACTGCTTTGCTAATTTCTATTTTTAATTTAGTCACTTTATAGCCAATTATAACTTATTATTAGTTACGTATTGATTGGCTAATTCCAATTACATAGTTAGCTATTAGGAAACGGTTTACCACAACAAAAGATGGATGGCTGCCTGGGTTCGATTCCCGGGCTCGGCGTTTCTGTGTGGAGTTTGCATGTTCTCACCGTGCTTGGGTGGGTTTCCTCTGGGTACTGGTTTCTTCCCACAGTCCAAAAACATACACAGTAGGCTAATTGGCTGTTCCAAATTGACCCTAGGTATAAGTGTGAATGGTTGAATGTACGTTGGCCCTGCGATGGCCTGGCGAGGTGTCCAGGGTGTACCCTGCCCTCGCCCAGAGTCCGCTGAGATGGGCGCCAACCTCCCCGCGACCGTAATTAGGAATTGGCGGCTTAGAAAATTAATGAGTGAATGAAGATGGATAGCAAGCTAGCTAGATTTTATGTTCACACTTAAACCCCTTGCTCACTGGGCGAACAGTGTGCGGCCAATTTCTGCAAAATCACCATCCTTTCTTCACACCCCTAGCATGTTAACTACACGTCAACTGTGCATTGGGACTGGGTTGCATTCACCACCATCACGTTTCCTTCGCCACCATCGCACTAGCTGCGTGTTGGAAATGCCCCCTTCGCCACTACAAGAGGCCGAGCAAGGGGACGAATGGGCACGAAATTGAGTTTTGCCAACACATTGGGAAGACGCAGGGAAGACGCACACGGCAAATGAAACACGAAAAAGGCGTACAAAAATACATATTTCGGTGTTCATAACACAGTAGTGCAGTGAAGATATGTTTCAGTAAAATGAAGTTATTGATCACCATCAGCATTTTGAGATCACTGCTGACTTTTTTTTTTCGTCTGTCTTTCCTTTATGAAGTTCAGATGCCAAGAGAGGAAAGTTTATTGGTTTATCCTATAGGCATTGCATTCCTGCAGTCTAATAGAAACACAAGACAAAACTCATTACACTCACAAATCAATACGAGCTGCACTTCTCCTTTCTTTCACCCTCGGAATACTGTTGGTGAATAATCTGAATAATGGTGGAGTGGTCAGCAGGAAGCTCAGAATTTTCCAAGTGGACTTCACCATTTTCTTGAATCTAGGGGATGGACATTCGGGAACTTTTGATTGTTTAGTTGGTTGTTTTTGCTTTGTTATCAATTCCGTTATTCTTTGATTATCAAGGTAGTGAAGACAAAATGCCAGAAGGATAAGAAACGTGTTTTGTTCCTGATAACTTCCAGAGCAAAAGTGTTTGACAAAAGTATGGAAAGTTCCAGTTACATAGAATCCTTTGCTTATACCGGACTCTATAAGTAACTAGCCTGATGAATGGTGACAACATTTCCTTTCTAACAGTGGCGTCCGGAGCTCCATACTTGTGCAAATGTCATAAAGCCATGAGCTCGATTTTATTGTCACACCCATGCTCACATGCCCAACCCAATAAATTAAGAAAATGGCAGGAAAAATATATTGCACGCGCCGCTGTCGGCACTGAGTGCACTTACACTTCACAGCTTATTTTCTTACTTTACGTGTGCATGTTTCTGTAAACTTACGCATATGCAAACATTTTCGGAGCTCCACTTTTAGGCAATGCTTAAATATTTATTTTACCTAATCATGCTTTAAGGGGAATTAAACCTAAACTTAATAAAAGCTTGCATGCATTGTATATTATAATTTTGTCTTTGTTATTAAAATCTTTTTCATGAAGAAAAAAAACAAGTAATAAATCCTCACACAGGGGCCCACCATTGTACTGCGAAAAGTGACTCATGTATAAGAGGCTGTAAACACGGAAGTGTTTTGCTTTAGAATGCACTAAGGTATATACCATGCCTTCACAGATATGAGCAGGCGCTAATCTGACATATGTCAATGTAATGTAGTATTATTTGTAGATGTGCCTCGTTTTATTTTATTCAGAAGTTCATTAGTTTATATCTGATTTGTTACTTTAATATCTGTATACTGTTATTTTTGCCATTGTCTTGCCTTACTGGAACTGACGCATCCACATTATGTTCTTGCATTTTTGCCCACTGCAAAATGAAACAGACTACAGAATGCAAACTATCAAACACATTTTTTCAGATTGCAACTTAGAAAGTGCAAGTAAAAACTACCTGAAGGCTGTGTAGCTAACAGCATCTGTTTATACCCTACTCTTACAAAGTTAAGTACATACTACATAGAAACATAAGTAAACCACACTCTGTAAAGGTGTGTTCACACACTCATTCAAAGTTTTAAAATAAACTACATGGAAACACAAGACAAACATTTATTTTTCACATTTATTCATATTTTTATATATATTTCATATTTAACATTTATTTTTCAATTTCAAAGCATGATAATGATGCCGGGTGCTACAAGTGATGTGAAGAGCCATGAGTGTCGGTTGTTTTGATTCAAGCATTATCCACTCCGGATAATGTATTTAAATCCCCTGATCATGAACCAATCAGATTAGAAAGAACCGATTCTCGTGTAATATAAACAATAATGCAATACTGTTGTAAAATAAGACAGCTGTAAAAGTTTTGTTTCATGTATGATTCTTCACTTTTGATAAGTGTCAGTTATCTGTCTAATAATAATAATAATAATAATAATAATAATAGTAATAATAGTAATAATAATAATAATTAAGTTGTGCTGTTAATTCACTAATCCTCCCTGAGTGGAAGTGGAATTTATGAAAGTCTGTGAACATTCTCCCCTTTCTAATGTCTCTATCACTATACCTAGTTACTGATCTGATTTGCTGCCTTCTGCTTTTGTGTTGTTTTCGGATAATTAAAATGTAAATGCATGTTATTGACTCTGTAACATTACCATGTCTAGGAAAGTGTTGCTGAGTAGGTGTGTGTGTGTAAAGTATCTGCTCTGACTCCAATGGTGTTAGCAAACAAGCAAACGTAGCTACAACTGTAAGCTAGTCAACATATTTTTGTGAAATATTCACATTCAAGTGATATAAAATATGTGTTTCGATGGAAATTCCAGACTTTCATAGATTTTATGGAGCGAGGTCTCAGAAATAAGAACTGTATTTGTGTGCCATCTAGTGTAGGACTATGTAATAATACTGCAGTGACAAGAGAGATAGAAAGAAAGAAGGCAAAAAAGAAAGAGAAAGAAAGAAACAAAAAAACAAACAAATAAACAAGCAAGCAAAGAAAGAAAAAATATTTTATAGGCTTTCTGTTGAACCCTAGTTATGATTTTCTTTATAGATGGCCGACACCAGAAAGAAAGAAAGAAAGAAAGAAAGAAAGAAAGAAAGAAAGAAAAAAGAAAGAATGAAAGAAAAAAGAAAGAACGAAAGAACGAAAGGAAAAAGAAAGAAAGAAATTTTGAAAGTGGTTTGAATATCAGAGAAGTAATAATTAATATCAAATCCTGTAACAAATAGCAAAGACTGGAATTGTAATGAAACGGAAAATAGAAATGCTTACATAAGAAGAGATTTAATTGGTTTATTGTTGTTTATTTCACTATATTTCCACTTTATTTCATTTGCTATATTTAATACACAAATGATTTGGGTGGTTCATTGGTTAGCACATCTGCCTCACAGGAAGGTCCTGGGTTCGAGTCCCGGGCTTGGCGAGTATGTTTCTGTGTGGAGTTTAGATGTTCTCCGTGTGCTTGTGTGGGTTTCCTCAGGGTGGTCCGGTTTCCTCACTTTCCTCACACAGTCCAAAAACATGCACAGTAGGCTAATTGACTGCTCCGAATCACCCCTAGGTGTGAGTGTGACTGTGAATTAGGATTAAGCGGCTTAGAAAATGAAGGAATGAGTGGAGGATTTGTGTGAAAGAGTTCAACTATGAGGTGTTTTTGTTAAATAAAAAACAACTCGAATTATCGGATATTTTCAATCAGAATAAACCATAGACTGTGAATAATATGGATACAATGCCGTCATTGACTCCCATTATATAGAAATGAAGCCATTTCTCTGCAACCGCAATGTGCAAAGGATTCTCTCTCCAGCTATATATACTCCATACTCCATATATATATATACCTAGATCTCTTAAAGCTGACTCACATCTAAGCACATTCTGTACCTATGGTAACGCAACTGACACATGTATATCCACTATGACAAAGTCTAACAGAAAGAAGATATATCTGTTGTGATATATGGAAGATGTTAGCTATATAAATGTACAAACTACTCTGTCGTTGTTGTTGAACAGACTACGCGAGAACCTGGACAACCGTGAACGTTCCACGAAGGATATTGCCGTAGGATCCAAGACTCACCGCAAGCTGTCTCCCATCTCTGCCTGTCATTCTACCCACCTCCACTCAATCTATTGTTAACTGCTACATTTATTGGCTCATCTGTAATAAATTATTAAACCAACTTCCTTTGCCTGACCTGGTGTGTTCCGAACACTTCTGGAACTCGTGCTAGTCCGTCACAAAGGTGGTGTGAAGTACACACCTCCCTCCGTAAAAGAAAAGTTAGAATTTATAAGAATAAATACTCCATTACAATGCACAATGCATTCATCCATACATTAGTCTAATGTGCATGTGGGAAGAAACCGGAGCACCTGGAGGAAGGCCATACAAGCACATGGAGACTCCACTCTGAAATGCCCTCTCCGAGCCCAAGACTCGAACCCAGGACCTTCTTGCAGTGAGGCAGACATTTTAACCGCTAACGTTACTGTACTGCCATGTTAAATTATTATTTTGAAGAAAATTGCACAACAATAAGGCAATTATAACAAAAAAATGTTGATCAACCTCCTGAAAAATCTAGTTTAAGCTGAGCAGCTCCCATCTTCCATACCTCAGTCTGAACTGATCAATGTTTCCAGCTGATTGCTTGAATAAACTGGTCAACGATTGTTTGTCTACTACATGTATTATTAGCAGTATTTTAGAAATGGTTCCTGTATGATATCAGCATGGCGTACAATAACAGTTTTGTTTTGGACAGCTGGTAGCTGCTCAGACCAACCTGGAACTCAGCTTTTTCACCAGACTTGTAGTTCCCCTTCAAACACATATTTATTAAATACAGAAAGAATGAAAGAGAAGATCTGCTAGTGAAAGTTTGTGTTTATGTTCTTTGGCCACTAGGGGGCAGCAAAAAAGCCTCCGATGAATTTGTTGTTTATTCTCTCTCTCTCTCTCTCTCTCTCTCTCTCTCTCTCTCTCTCTCTCTCAGTCACTCCCTCTCCCTCTCTCTCTCGCTCTCTCTCTCTCTCTTTCTCGCTCTCCCGCACTCACACTCACTCTCTATCTCACTCTCTCTCTCTCTCAGTAACTCTCTTTCTCTCTCTCTCACTCTCTCTCAGTTTCTCTCTCTCTCTCTCTCTCTCTCTCTCTCACACTCTCTCTCAGTCACTTCCTCTCTCTACCTCTCTCTCTCTTTTTCTCGCTCACTCTCTATCTCACTCTCTCAGTAACTCACTCTCTGTCTTTCTCTCTCTCTCTCTCTCTCTCTCTCTCAGTTTCTCTCTCTCTCTCTCTCTTACTCTCTCACTTTGTCTTTTTCTCTCTTTCTCTTCCTTCATGCCCTAACATGTCACACATTCTGCATTGTGTGCTTTTATCTCCATCACATCCTGGGGGCACACATTCCCTGTTCTACCTCCTTACACACACACACACACACACACACACATCTAGTTTGTGGCTATTTGTTTAAACTACTGTATAACAGCATTCAAATGTAAGAGAATCACATAGAACAGTAACTATTGCTTTCATCTTCCTGTTACACGTACAAGCATGTAAACATAATCGTTCAATAAAATAATCTCTAGTTTATATTTATGATGATTTTTTTCCCAGAATGATTACTTCATCTGCATCCTGAACCATCTGATAGTTGTGGTTTTGTCTGGTTCAACCCAACACTGTGGACATGGTGACAATGTGTGTATGTCTGAAACCTGCAGCAACATGTTACCAGGGTCTGTAGGAATGGGATTTGAGTCTCGAAATGGAATTTTCACTCACCGCAATGTTTAGATCCATCCGGTATGACGTGTGTTAGGTCAGAACAACCTTTGTTCTTAAGTATTAAAGCACTGCTGCATCACAGTGAAACTAAGGCTATGCCTATGTATGTATATACACCCACATATCTACATCAACGTATGCATACACACCCATGAGTTACAGACTACTTGGTACTTGTCTTTTTTGCATTTAAGTGAATCATTTCTTATCTACTTTAGGTCACATTTGGTTTTGTACAAAACAATTATTCACATGGTCAGTTTCACAAAGTGGGTGGCACAGTGGCATACTGGTAAGAACGTCTGCCTCGCAGCAAGATGGTCATGGGTTTCGCGTTCTGGGCTCGGCGAGGTGATTTCTGGTTGGAGTTTGCATGTTCTTCCAATTCTTGTGTGGGATTCCTCCAGGTACTTCGGTTTTCTTTCCACAGTCCAAAGACATGCACATTAGGTCTGTGTGTGTGTGTGTGTGTGTGTGTGTGTGTGTGTGTGTGTGTGTGTGTGTGTCGGCGCTGTGTTGAACTGGTGAGCTGTTCAGGGTGTATCCTGCCTTCGCCCAGAGTTGGCTGAGATAGGCTCCAGCCTCCCCATATCCCTAGTAGGATTAAACAGTTCAGCGGATGAATGCTTGAATAACTGAATTAGGGTCACCGGGAGGCTGGCGCCTATCTCAACCGACTCTGGGCGAAAGCAAGGTACACCCTGAATAGCTCATCAGGCTATTGCTGGGCCAACACACATACACCATCACACTTACTCTCACGCCCAGGGGCAATTTGGAACAATAGTTAGCCTACTACGCATGTTTTTTGGACTGTGGAAGGAAACTGGCTGACCTGGAGGAAACCAACGCAAGCACGGGGAGACCATGCAAACTCCACACTGAAACGCCTGAGCCCGGGAATCGTACCTGGGCCTTCTTGCTGTGAGGCGGACGTGCTAACTACTGCGCCACCGTGCCACTATATTTATTTATACACATACTGTATATAGTTCAAAATTCTAAAACCTTTCATTTGTAATTTTGATTCTAAACTCCGTGTGGGGCACTTTAGCCTGATCACACCAGGGCCCCTGAGTGTATCCTCAGATCAGGCTACTGTCTGTGGGGAATTCCACCTGTTCTCCCAAAACATGCTGGTATGTGGATTGGCTACTCTAAAAATGCCCCTAGAGTGTGCCTTAGTATGAACGAGTGTGTTGATGTGTGTGTGTGTGTGTGTGTGTGTGTGTGTGTGTGTGTGGTGCCCCATGATGAACTGGTGCACCATCCTGGAGGAGGTTCTAGATCCACCACTGGGATGAAACTCAAGTGTTCACTCAGGGTGAATGAATGAATGGATGGATGAAGTAAATGAAGTGTGTATGGGATGTAAGGAGCTGAATCTACATTCTGATTCTGGTCTGTGAGAGGCGCTGTGTGTTCAGTTTAAAATCAAACGTTCTGGTTGGAAACCACTGCCCTGGTGGCTCCCTGCCTCAGTGATAGGAATTACAATTGACTGATTCGGATCATTCCAACCGACTCGTTTCAGTGAATCAGACGGGAGGTGGATTCTGTAGCTACAATAACAGCTTACTCTCCAAATCTGTCCAGTTCTCATGTGATGTTACTGTTACTCTTTCATTCAGATATTTACACTGACAGTCAATAAAAACTTTGAGACCTTTATTTTCGACAGAATTTTTATTCTGTTAGCCAAAACTGGATTTTTGTAATATGGATAATTTGTTTAGCATGTTGGCTTCAAAAAACAACAAACATAAATAATTTATGCACATCAAAAACAACAAAACAAAATGCACCTGCCAAAATGAAAGTCACAACAGTCAGTATCGGGTATGGCCTCTGTTTGCGTTGATACAGGCGGTGAATAGTTAAAATTGCTTTGTCTTTCAAATACTTATTATTAATTACTCATTCCCTCATTCATTTGCTGAATCGTTTAATCCTACTATTAAGGTCACGGGGAAGCTAAACCCTATCTCAGCTTTAACTGGGTGAAGGCTCACCAGACCATCATGAGGCAACCATTCACACCTAGGGACAATTTGAAACAGCCACTTAACCTAACGTGCATGTCTTTGGACTGTGGGAGGAAAGCGTAGTACCCAGAGAAAACCCATGCAAGCACAGGAAGGACATGCAAACTCCACAAATACAAATACAAATAGGTATAATTACTCTTTCTTTCAAATAGGTACTATTACTCTTTCTCTCTGAGAGACCCAAGTTAGTAAGGAGTATTGGTAACAAGACATCAGACACCGTCCTCCTGAGTAATTGGGCCCCCAAGGATGTGTGCTTAGCCCCCTGTTGTTTTTCCTGCTGAGCCTGACTGTACTCCAACATACAGCTCCAACCACTTTGTCAAATTTGCTGATGACATGACTGTGGTGGGTCCCATTAGTAACTGTTGAAGCAAATTACAGAAGTGAGGTTAACCCACTGGTGGTGCAAAGGTCAATCTCTCTCTCTCTAAATGTGGAACAAAACAAAACAAAGAGAATGTTCTCAACTTCTGAAAGACTCATACCCAGCAGCCCATCCTGACCATAAATGGAACTACTGTGGAACAGGTGAGAAGCACCAAATTCCTGGTGGTGCTCCTCACAGCGGTGCTCTCCTGGAGGAACAACACAGCATCGTTGGCCAAGAAACCCAATTAGAGTTTAGGAGAGGCATAGCTGCCGACTGTAAGACCCTGCAACACAGAGTGAATGCAGATGACAAGACCACTGGTACCTCACCACACCCCGGACACCTACAACACCCACCTACTCCGCAAAGCCAACAGCATCATGAGCAGCACCTCTCACCCCTCACACACCTTCTTCAGACTCCTGCCTTTGGAGGAAAAAGGGACCAGCAATCGAGCTAGTTCCATGCACCAGCTTTATACACTGCTATAGTCACTTTCTCTCTTCCGTACCTCCAAATAACTCATTCTGTTAGTGCACTCCATCAGAACTCACTATTAGGTAATCAGGCACTTGTCACTTTATATAATTTTATTACATCTGCTCATTACTTATTCTTGAATCATCACTTCGAACATTTTGCACATTGGAAAAACTGCCACATCTGTTCAGCTGAATTAACCATTTACTGCACATTCCTCCATTATCTATACAGTTTATTCTGTTTTGAATCATAGGGAAGCTGGAGCATATCTCAGCTGACTCTGGACAAAAAGATGCAGGACGGCAACATAGGCACACACACAAACACACACACACACACACGCACAACCATTTACACTCGTATTAACACATCGAAAACATCCATTTAGCCTAATGTACATGCCTTTGGACTGCGGGAGGAAACCCGAGCACCCAGAGGATTCCCACACCAGCACAGGTAGAACATGCAAACTCCACATAGGAATGCCCTCACCAAGTCCAGCACTCGAACCCAGGACCCGTTCTTATTAAAATTTATGTTAAAATGACTGGAAACAGGGCGGCACGGTGGCGCAGTGGTTACCATGCCCGGTTTGATTCCCGGGCTCGGACATTTCTGTGTGGAGTTTACATGTTTTCCCCGTGCTTGTGTGGGTTTTCTCTGGGTACTCCGGTTTCCTCCCACAGTCCAAAAACATGCATTGTAGGCTAATTTGTTGTTTGAAATCACCCCTGAGTGTGAGTGTGAATGGTTGTGTGTGTGTGTGTGTGTGTGTGTGTGTGTTGGCCATGCGATGGCCTGGTGAGCTGTCCAGGGTACCCTGCCTTCGACCAGCCTTCCCGCAACCCTAATTAGGATGAAGTTGCTTAGAAAATGAATGAATGAATAACTAGAATAAAAATATCATTTTTATACAAAAGGTTTCTGTTAAATTTTTTTTTTTTTTTTTTTTTTTTTTGCTAATCCAGTTTCTTTTTAATCATTATTATTAGTAGTAATATTATTTAAGACGTTCACAGTCCAAGCTGTCTTTGACTGTGGGATGTAAATGCATGATTCTAATATTAGATCATAACTGTCCGAGTTACTGTAATTAAATAAATAAAGGAAACTTACATGATACATACCATATAAAAATATTAAAAACAGAATTACAACAACATTGCAATGACAAATTTGATCTGAAAAAAAAAAAATTAAGATTAGTAACGCTCACTGGGTGGCATGATGGCGTAGTGGTTAGCACATCTGCCTCACAGCAAAAAGGTCCTGGGTTTGAGTCTCAGGCTGGTGGAGTAGGTCTGTTTTGTTCCACCTCTGAGCTGGAACAGTGGGTAGTAGCAGAACCGGGATGGACGTCTGTATCAAAGGTACAGCTGTAATGGTGTGGGTGGAGTGTGATGTTTTTGATGTTCTGGTTTCTAAAGCGAGCAGCACGGTGGTGTAGTGGTTGGCACGTCCACCTTACAGCAAAAGCATGTATGTGTGTATGTTTGCACTGAATGGGCCTGCACACAATTTTATTATACTTTTATATAATGACAACAAAGATTCCTATTCTGATTCTGAAGGTCCTGGGTGTGCATCCCGGGCTCGGCAAGGGCCTTTCTTTATGGAGCTTGCATGTTCTTTCTGGGTTCCCTCTGGGTACCCTGGTTTCATCCCAGAGTCCAAAAACATGCACATTAGGCTAAATGACGATACCAGGTTGCCCATAGCTGTAAGTGTGTCTGAATGGTCGTGTGTGTGTGTTGCTCCTGCGATGGGCATACCCCGCCTTTGCCTGTGTTCTGTGTGGAGCTTGCATGTTCTCAGTGTGCTTGCGTGGGTTTCCTCTGGGTACTGGTTTCCTTCCAGAGTCCAAAAACCTGCACATTAGGCTAAATGGCGATACCAGGTTGCCCATCGCTGTGTGTCTGAATGGTCGTGTGTGTGTGTGTGTGTTGGTCCTGCGATGGGCATACCCCGCCTTTGCCTGTGTTGTGTGGAGCTTGCATGTTCTCCATGTGCTTGCGTGGGTTTCCTCTGGGTACTGGTTTCCTCCCAGAGTCCAAAGACATGCACATTTGGTTAAATTTCAGTTCCAGGTTGCCCCTAGGTGTGAGTGCAAGTGTGAATGGTTGTGTATGGGTTTGGTCCTGCGTTGGCCTGCCGAGCTGTTCAGGGTGTACCCCGCCTTCGCCCAGTGCTGGCTGAAATAGGCTCCTCCCTCCCTGCGACTTAATATAGTTCTTCCGAATCTTTTCCCTTTAAAGGAGTCAGGTCAATGAGTCGACTCCTTGGTGAATCATTCATCATCAGTATCCAAACGCGTTGCGCTGCACCGAGAGAGAGAGAGTGTGTGACTGCGAGCAGGGTTCTGCTCGCCAACATGAGACAGGCGGAGGATATGTTCGTTTAAAGAGGGACCGTTTAAATGAAATGAAACTCGGCTAAACGAAGAGAACCGTTATTTTTCCTTCTTCTTGTCTGTTTTCTCTGAAGCTTCGAACACCGGGCGACACCATGTCGGGGAAAATAGAGAGCAAAAACGGTGAGTACAGCCCCAAAACACAAGAAACACACACACCCGAGCAAAAAGAGACACGTTTTAAACACTACAAGAGCTATTTACCTCGAATATATGCTCTTACCTCTGAAGAAAACGTTAATTAGTGATAGACAAGACCGTTAGCCTGCGTTAGCACCCGTTAGCTTTAACAGCTAAAGCCCCAGAATCTGTTTATTTATTATTACCGGACCCCCTTTTTCCTTTTCCATTCGTTTACCCCGAGTGTCCCGGCTGTTATCACACCTGTAATACCGGGGAATAGTTGTTGATTTGTTTGTGTGGATGTGTTTGGTGTTGTTTAAGTGTAGTGTTGTTGGAGATAACCGCAGTGACCGCTGCTGTTGTCAATCTCAGTCTGGTTCAGGCTTCAGCACGAGACTCACGTGTAACACAGTTCTCAGGTATTTCTAGCATTTTTGAGCGTTTTTTGAATGAAACACAGGAGAAGTGTGTGTGATCCTGCACTGTGGAAGAGACTTCAGCACTGTGTAAACAGGATAATTGTTTATTTTAGCTGTGCACCGGCCAGGAATGTAAAGGAATGAGATTGTGGATATATTATATGTAAATGATCAGGAATTAAATGCATGGCCTAATTACCCAGGTTTCATTTATTTATGTTAAATGACTGGGTTTATGTGTGTAGCACTTTTGACAGATTTGGAGAAATGCATGACTTAATGAAACATTAATCTGTTGTGTTATTATTATTATTATTATTATTATTATTATTATTATATATTAATTAATTCATTTTGTAAGCCGCTTCATCCTAATTAGGGTAGAGGGGAGGCTGGCGCCCATCTCAGCCGACTCTCAGCAAAGGTGGAGTACACCCTGAACAGCTCGCCGGGCCATCACAGGGTCAACACCCAACTATTCATGCTCACTCTCACATTTAGGGGCGATTTGGAACAGCCTGTTAGCCTACTGTGCATGATTTTGGACTGTGGGAGGAAACCGGAGTACCCGGAGGAAACCCACGCAAATACGGGGAGAACATTCAAACTTCACACAGAAACGCCTCGAGCCCCGGAATCAAACCCAGGACCCTCTTGATGTGAGGCGAACATGCTATTATTATTATTATTGTTATAAATATTCATAGTCAGAAATAGTTAAAAATTAGAATAGAAAAGCTGGTTTATACACTGTGATTGTATTTGCCTTTAAAAATACAGACAAATGAGAAATGCAGTCAGAGTGCAGACCTCCACCAAGTTGGTGCAATTTTTTTCTTTACATGGGTTATACTGGCAGATAATGTGGAATTGTGGTGCCCCCTTGTGGCCTGTTCTGCAATTATTTTTAACTTCTCTTTTTTTTCTTTTCTTTTTTCTCCCAGTGCATTCTGGGTGATTTCTGCCTCCTTGCCCTGTCGCACACAATGTTAAAAAAAACTGCAAAACCGTCCCGGATCTGGATCACGCCTGAAATTTAATCAGTTCTTTGTTGGCTCAAGACACACATTTGGTTAAAATTTTGTGGAAATCTGTCTATTAGTTTTTGAGTTTCATAGTCAGGTGCACACACACACACACACACACATACATGACCAATCTCATAATCTCCCCCCCCTTGGTGGAGGTAACAACAGCAGTATAAATGGACACTTCACGGAGTCTGTGGAATTTCAGATTGGGGAAAAACTTTTGGAGGAAATAAAAAAAATTCTGTCAATTAAATCAATAAGGGAGCCAATATTTTTAATTAACTAAACGAGTGCTTCCCTACAATTCAAAACTTAAAGATGTGCACCAGAGTTCTTTACCATATATTACAGGGAGCGTGGCCTTGATTGGGTGGGTGGTATCACATGGGGAAGAATACATGTACAGTAGGGTGGACCAAAAATTTGACATATCACCAATGGTACCCCCAGATGTTTTTCCTTTTACCATGTGGATAAATGTCCTAAAATGTTTCCACCATTGGCTGATATTAACTGGAGGCTCATGGCATATGAAGTTTTGCTGTATTCCATTTATGCGTGTTTGCAACACACTTTGCATTTGTACCCATTGCGTGTAGATCTTTGATCAAGAAGAAATGCTTTATCTCCCTCTTATATTATTTGGGGATAAAACATCAGCGTGAGCAAACAGTCAAACAGTTTTTCAAGATCCTTTTCAAAAGCAGACATGTTTGACGCTTGCGTGTCACACTGTCTTTTTGCATTTTTCATTAGCTTTTTCCATCGTTGGAACAACATTTCTAGTTTCCCAATTGCATTTCTTTCAATTGTGGTCGGAATTCTAGCCCTCCCCGGACGGTACTTCTGGAACTCTCCCTCACAGTAAGTTTTTCACATTTGTGTTTATGAAAAAGTACAGACCGCACTTGTCTAGTTGTTGGCAGTTGCATTCCGGTTATCTTCTCTTCCATATGGCCTATGAGCTGTACAGACGTCTTTGACCTAGTTGATGCCATGGGTTGGTACTTTGAGGCACTTGCTTTAGACGAAGCCATGGTAGCTACGTTGCCACTGACAGTTCTCTGAGAAAGCATCCTTGGCTCCACTCAGAGGTGCGCTGACAGATGAGCCGTACACAATAAAAGTAAGCAGGCACAAAGAGACTCTGACGTTACTTCAGCAGAGTCCAGACAAAGTGTGAACAACAGTAACTGGATTTGTGTCTGTAAGTGAATAATGTTGCAGTGGATGCAAAATGCCATTGCTAATGTATTCCCAAAGTATCAGAGGCCACTGAAGATGAAGACCCATCATTAATATCCCATAGCAACACACAATAGCAGCATTTTATCATCAACACTGTTCCAACTATAACCTTCTTGTACTGAAAGCTTGAATGCACGATATGACAAACAATGAAACTTCATGTGCTGTGAGCCACCTCTAAATATTAACCAATTCAGCTGAAATTACACAAACATAATCTGATTAACTAAAGGAAAAAATCTAGGGGTACCATAAATGCTATCAAGTAATGTATTTTTTTTCTGTACTTTTGGGCCACCCTAATGTACAGTGCGTGATTTCTGCGGGACTTTGCTCTGATAAGTGTGGGATCGACTGAGGTTTGGTTTGATGTGTACAACGTTCATGCAAGGCAGTCCAATGGCCTACTCTCCTCCGTTTATTGTAGTAATTCAACCTTATGGGTCACTTTCTGCTTCTCACCAATCATATATTCGTTATGCCGATCATTGGTTGTCTGGTGGGTAATCGTTTTATTTAGATGGGTTGTCCGCCATGCTTATTGGTCGTCTTGGACAATCAAAAACCCGCTTGTTTTGAACACTACTAATGCCTGCATACTTTATTGTTTGCCTAATGCACTCAGGTGTCATATTGCTTTCTTTATTATTATTATTGTTGTTATTAGTAATAGTAGAAGTAGCAGTTGTACTCCTGCATGCTCTGTATTTATTTATTTATTTATTTATTTAATTTGGTGTCTGAGGGGATGATTGTACCAGCAGAGCGCACAGACGTTGTGTAAGACATTGCTTCCTGTCTGTCTGTCTTCAAAAAAGTTTATCTTTGGCTAGTTGGCATATAAATAAGCAGATGTGAAAAAGGCTGACATGCAGGTTTATTTAATTACACCACAGCGCCTTTAAATGCTCAATCCCTATTGGTCAGAAGACAGATGATTTTTTTTATTTATTTATTTTTTTTTAGAGCAGCATCTCCAGCGTTAATGCTGACAACAGTGCTGTCGTTAAAACGCCGCATCATTCCGATCACATCAAGGCCATGTATAGCAGGAGCTCCACGTTGGCCGAGCAATGAAGGTGTGATTGTTGATATGCAGGAGACATCACTGTAGCATTGTGGAAGGAGTCTCCAGTGTCAGCACTGTGTGAGAGTCAGAGGACTTGAAGTTGTTGAAATGGAGGGCTTTGTGGTTTCTCAGTCACGTGACAAGCTGTGTTTTTTTTCTTTTCTTTTTTTCTTTTTAAGATTAAAGGAAGGTTGAAAGAGATTTGCGATGGAGTGTTTTTTTTTTTTAATTCATTCATTGTAACGGTAAAGGAATAAAACGTACCCCATGTACCTCTCTTTATTAGCCTAATAATACTAGGTGTTGTCTCCGCTTAGCCCATCATTGATTATTTTCCTAAAAGAGCGGATCACGCTGTGCTTATCTGTTCTTTTTTTAATGCAGAAACAAGTGTGTGTCTTTGTGAAACGGTGTGTGTTCGACTCCCACTCTCTACATGGGGCTTTCTACATCACCTCAGTCTTCTCTAACACATCTGACTTTATAAGTACTGTGTATATTTATAGCTGTTCCTACAAAAGGTATTCATGCATTTATTGATTTATTCATTCGTTTGCTGAACCACCTCATGGAGC
>JBCNYH010000026.1:20868538-20883402 GCA_039654325.1 Tandanus tandanus
CGGGATGTGCTGGAGAAGACTTTATGGAGTGGTTCAGTTTTTCCCTCATCAATTCAAGACGTCGGTGAGAAATGAACACGACACTGGATGGAAATAAATGTGTGATGATGCTTAAGTTTGTTGAAACAATGGCATGACAATTACGTGCTGTAAGCAAAGCTAAAGGTGGAACAACAACATATTCATGTGTGCAACTTTTGTTTTTTGGCCAGGCAGTGTATAGAAGAAGAGTGAGAACCTTCAAGGCAATCGATCACACAATTCTAAACATTCTGTTGACTATAAGAAACTGCTGCCTGAGAGAGAGGAGCTGTCTACCTACCTGGCTCAGGAGCTGAAGACATTGGCTAATAGGTATGGAGAGAAACTGCTGCACACACCACATATTCCTATATCACTGGCTACGTCTCTGGATAGCCTTCAGGCTAAATGTGATTAAGCACCCAGCTCGGTTCTATGCTCTTCACCTCTAGACGGGTGTCGGGTGCCAGGGGAGTGCCGTGTCACATTCAGATGCCTATCCATGCCCATACCTTAATGCTGCTTCAGCAAAAGGCTGAATGAATGTCTCAAGACTCTTAAGACATTGTCACTAATATCAATTCATAAACTGAATGAAAAGTATTTTCATAAGAAATGGGAACCTTAACGCATCCACCCAGTTGATATTTTTATTTAACTACAGTTAATTATCAGATAGCAGACTGACCCTGTAACATGGGGCACCACACGTACACACTGCACCATTTCTGCAGGACCTAGAGAAGTTTGTGTAGGTACTTTGGCTGTGGTGTGTGATTGCTTGAGTCGATTAAAGCATGGTTTGAGGTGTTGAGCAATTTTTGCAAGGTTAAGGCGACCAATTTCCTTTGATATAAGCTTGTAATTTAGATTGAGGCCAGAATTAATGTCATGTGAGTTGTGGTTATAGAACTTTTTCCAGGGAAGAAATACAAAAATAAAATAGGAGGTGGACAATAGTATGATATCTAAGACTGGGAAAGTGTGGTTGAAAGTAGTTGACTGGTTGAGGAGCATTTAAGGACTAGAAGCAAGTGTGTGTATGCAAGACAACCTGTAGTGATCCCTGGCAGGCAGCACAATTCATCATATTTATTAAATGATCAGCTACTGCACTATTACGTAATATTTGACTGAAAGTCCAAAGACAACATCTGAGAACTAATGTTTACAGACTTGTTGCTGTTTCATCCATTCACCCCCCCTGTAACGCTTAGTCCGTCAGGGTCATGGGGGAGCTGGAGCCAGCTGACTCTGGTCAAGAGGCGGTGTTCCCCCTGAACAGGCCACTAATCCATTACACGCCTTGTTGATTTAGCAGAATTCCAGAAGTCCATTAATAATCACTGATCATCATACTAGAATTATTTTTTATAGCTTCTTGCTAGCACAACAGGTGGCATGGTGGTGTAGTGGTCCTGGGTTCCAGTCCTGAGCTTGGCGAGGGTGTTTCTGTGTGGAGTTTGCATGCTCTCCCCATGCTTGCATGGGTTTCCACCTGGTACCAGTTTCCTCCCAGAGTCCGAAGACATGCACATTAGGCTTAATTGGCTGTTCCAAATTGCCCCTTGGTGTGAGTGTGTGTCAGTCCTGTGATGGTCTAGTGAGCTGTTCAGGGTGTACCCCACCTTCACCCAGTGTTGGATGAGAAAGGCTCCAGCCTCGGATTAAGTGGTTCAGTGAATGAGTGAGATGGTAGCATAACTGTACTGCTGTTTACACAGGCAACCACATCTGAATGCTTTTTAAATCAAATTTTATTATTTAAAATAATTAAAATCAGACATTTTTAAAATTATGAGTTATTATGAGAAACATTTTTTAAATTATTCACATTTTATGAAAACATACCAAAACACAACTGATTATTCACTATAATAAAAATATCAACAGGTGAGACTGAATGCATAAACAGCTTTATGGAAATCCAGACAGTACACACATGACATTTCCTGCTACATTAAGATTGGTAGAAAATGAAGTGTGATTACAAAAATCAAATCTATTATAGTTGTTTTAATGTGAGACTTAAAACCAATCAAACAACAAGTTTAACATTAATAAATTATTTCCACAGCAAATCTATTGGGTTTAATACCCCACAATGATCTCACACCCTCTTTCTGGTGCTTTTGTGAGAAACCATTGCTGTAGATATTTAATTTACATACATAGTTCACTAAATAAAAATTATTTCATATTTGGACATAAGTGCACAAGATATCGGTGAGAATACACACTGATACAATATCTCAGAGACAAAGCCTAAAGCTGAAGGTTTATTTTAATGTAGGGACATTCAAAATCCAAATGGAGCCTGCTGACCAATCACGAGTCCTCCATCAGAATATATACCCAACAGCCATAACATTAAAACCTTAATTCATGGCAGAGAGTTCTAGGTGTGAACTTGGCCTCCAAATTCCTCATCTCAGTCCAATCAAGTATCTTTGTGCTGGACAAGCAAGTCTGATCCATGGAAGCCCCATGTGACGACTAACAGGATTTAAAGAATGTGCTGCTAACATCTTGCTGTCAGATACCACAGCACACCATCAGAGGTCTTGAGGTGTCCATGCTGCAACGACTCGGAGCCATTTTGGTGACACAAAGGAGGCAAGTGGTTTTAATGTTAAGGCTGATCAGAGTATGATAATTGGCCACAGTTCTCACCACAGATAGTTACAATGCAAGAGGAAGATTTTTGTTCCTCTGACTACACCTACAAAGTAAGAAGTAGAATGATACGTAGCTATCGCGACATACACAATACGCAAAGTTAAGTGTGAGAAGGGGCGGTTTCAAAAGAGCTGCCATGAAACAAAGTATGGAAGACCTTTAGTGAATTTTTGAAAATCTTTAACTAAAGTGGATTTGCAACCAAGTATTTTTTCTTGTATTGGAATTTTAATTTGAGTGTTCGTCTGTCCAAGTATTTTTTTGCCTCTGAAATAAAGAGGAGGGGAAAATAATTAAATGACAGTTCACCCAGTTTATCCTCAAAGTAAAGCTGAAGGTCAAATTACAGCTGGACAATTTACTACACCTTAGCCCACAGGGTCTGGATATTGATTTTAATATACAGTATATACACAAAATTATATTCTCGTACAGGACCTTTATTCTGAATTTATGTGAAATACACTGTAATATCTAAATATAAATGTATATACATTTATTGGCTTAGCACCCACTGGATATGAGCAATCACATGCTCTGATTGGCTCCTGTACTATTAGGATATCAGTTCATATACAGTGAGTACAAAAAAAAACCTAAATGGCGAAGCAATTTGCCAAACCAATGGAAGACAAAACAAATTTTCTATTTGAAAACAAAACTCCAAACAATAGTGTAAATTAAAAAAAAAAAAAAAAAAAAAAAAAAAAGGGTGGGGGGGGTTGGGGGAGGAAGGCAACAAAATTTTGAATAAAAAGTATTTGATGGTAAGAACATTTTTGTTTTAATTTTCAAAAAATTATTATTGAATTTTACACCAAAGAAACTGTTGCTGTCAATTTGTTCGTGGAAATAGCCTTGTATAATTTAAAAAATCTGAATAAAATAGTAAAATGTTATTTCTCACAATCCATTGAATGCAGATATAATAAAAAATAAAGTTATTCCATTCAATCTTGTCGTACATGGCTGATACTCTCTAAAGATCCCTGTTTCATGAGACATGAAACAAATATTGGATACTGGAACAGTGTTCCAGATTACGGTTTCTCGTTCAAATAATTTCTACATAAATGACATTAATGTTTGGGATTATTGTCTTCAGGATAATGTATATGAATCCACAGCAAACAATTTACACTTCTCTCAATTGTGATGGGTTGACTAATAAATCTGTCAAGTACTGTACATGTACTAAATCGAGAGAACGCTACACAACTTTCAAAATCTGAGAATCGCTTCGACACACAACCATCGCCGCCACCACTAAACACAAGAGCTTATAAGTGAAGAGTCCCTCTTTGAATTCCATTCAATCATTTTCTAAACCGCTTAATCCCAATTAGGGTCGCGGGGATGGCTGGCGCCCATCCCAACCGAATCCGGGCAAGGGCAGAGCACACCCCGGACAGCTCGCCAGGAACAGCTCGCAGAAACTATGCAGCCTACTCTTGACGAATGACAGCAATGGTTCTTTTACATGCCTCTCACCACAGACAGTGAGAGACGTGGCCGGCATTTGATAACCCAGTTAGCTGCACTGGGGGACAGCAGTGACAACTCGTTGATAGTGGGGCTTGAACCCCCGACCTTGGGATCAGTAATCCAGCACCCTACCACCGGGCCACCACTGCCCCTCTTTAACATAAGTAAGTCCATACTGTGACTTGCAAGAGAAAAATCGTGAAGGAAGTGTTGGTAGGGTCATCTTTCACACCAATAGATGAATGGGGGAAATAAACTGGGTTCAGGGCTCTGCTGCGTGTCTGATTTTCTCTCAGGCACAAACTGATGTTACTACAACTGGGATGAGATTCATCACAGAAAAGTGAACATGCTAGAAAATATTGGCGTTTGTTTGCCGAGTTTATAATAAATAAATAAATAGAGATCATGTCTGGTCATTGACAACAAAACCAAAGAAAAGTGAAACAAGTAGGCGTCGTAATACTTGAACAGCATATCTGCCCTCTGAGCCTTTAGATTATTCATAACAGACACAGAAACCAGAATTTTCTGCAGAATCAGTCCATAGTTCAGGAACTGCTGACTGTGCATTTGATAGTTTGTTTTAAACAAATCACACCGTGTGTGCGCGTGTGTATGTTCGTTCACACACACTGTATGAATGTGTGTATATCTATACACACACAAATATCAACACTGATATGAATATAGCTTTTCACAGATTTGAATTATTTGAGCAGCACTTAAAAAAAATAAAAAAATTAAAAAAAGCTTTCGCTTCCTGTTTCTGTTCAATAACTGAGTTATATACTGAATCATTACACTTGCAAAAGTGTGTGTGTGTGTGTGTGTGTGTGTGTGTGTGTGTGTGTGTGTGTAGGTTACATGTGAATGGAAGCATGCATTTCTCTACCTTTCAAGTTTTAAGCACATTCCCCTGTTTCTGTTTGGACGTTAATGTGGCCGCGTACTGGGTTCCAGCAGGGATCGTTTCGTGGGAGTGGATCCTCCTCCGTCTACGTTCTCCCTCACTTCATCCAAACCCCTCTTTAAGGTGCGCTCGGGGTGTCCGTTAGCAGTTCCTCTCTGCCACCTGCAGATATCGCCACTGAGGATGTCTTGAATGTGCTGGACGATCAAATTAATTGCCACTGAGAGTGTGTGAGAGTGTGTGAGAGAGAGAGAGAGAGAGAGAGAGATTAAATATAAGCTCAAGAATAATGTGGGATACAATCAAGGAACAGTCAGATTATATGGAGCATGAAGTAAGAAAGGGAGGAAAGAAAATGAAATGGTGAGAAGTGTGGACGGAAATATAGATAGAATTAAATAATTAAGTGGTAAAGATGGAAGGAAATGGAGGAAGAATGGGAGAGGAAAGAAGATGAAAATGGGACACCAGGGTAATTATGAGTTTTAGTGAACCGAAGTTCTTTCTTTGTATTTCGGTATTTTATACTTACCCATGTTGTCTACTCCACGAGGTATTATCACATCTGCATACTTCTTGGTCTGGAAGGAAAAGGATGGATACAAAACTTATAAACAATTTTCCACAAATAAATAAATAAATAAATAAACAAACTCAATGGCCACTTAATTCTGTTCCATTTACGATACATTCCAGCATTTTATATTTTATATATATATATATATATATGGGTGGGTGACATGACGCATGATTTTACAGTAATTAGGTCAAAATACCTGCCATGAGGTGTTCTCATTTTGGTTTTATTTCATAGTAAACATGCAAAAAGTCCTTCGGTGAGACTGTAATAAATGAAGTATGTATAAAATTAAACAATTTCTAAAAATAAATGTACATGAAGCCTTTTGGCATTAAGTCATACATATTTACTAATGTAAGGTTTTAAAACACACAAGACTCCTTTAATAATAATCACTGTAAATTAATCTTTGTAATGAAAATGCTGTCCTGTGGTGTAACGTGGAAGATCACATTTTTAAAGAGGCAGTTTCATAGACAACTATAGGGCTCCTTTTGTCAAGAAGAACCAGAAACTGTCATCTTAAAGTTGGAAAGTGAGTGTTAACGTCACATTAATTAAAATTTTCATACTTTCTGTCAAACAATTTACGTGTCCAATGGATCCGTTTTTGTTAGTCCTGTGGTGTGACGGCTCTATTTTGAAAAAAATTAAAGTACTTATTTTTCAGAATCACAGAATAAGGTTAAAAACTGTGTATTTATTTGGTTAGCAAAAAGCTAGCGTTCAGTAATTTATGCTAAGGACTCAAAACGGCTGCGGGGTGACACACTTTAAGTCAGTTGTGTTACTGGTTACAAGCTTGTTGTTTTTAACATCTAGGCTGTTTAAAATATTGCTATCATTGTTTGTTGTGTAAGGAATGTTAATTTTCAGTGAGAATTTTTTATTTTTGAAAAGTATTTTTGGTAATTTTAAGGAATGAGCAAAGAAACAAAAAGGTTAAACCAGGATAAAACCAGGTATGAGGAGATCCTTAGGGAAAAAATAAGAAAGTAAATAAGCTATTATAAGGAGGGGCAGTTAGTGAGGAAGTCTGTATCTACTACTCTCGAAGTGACATCGTTGGGGCAATTTCAGAGCCTGAGCCCTATGGCAGAGCAGCCTAACTGACAAACCTGGACTGGCTCATGTTCAGCTTTTAATTTAAGAACAAATGGTTTGAAGTTTTGAGATTTTATTTTTGAAAATGTTTTTTGAAATGTTTTGTTTTGTGTGTGTGCACGCTCACTGTTTGTGTGTGTGTGTGTGTGTGTGCATGTGCTCACTTTGGATGGGTTAAAAGCAGAGGCAATAATTTCCCTTGCAGGATTAATGCAGTACAGCAAAATAAAAAATAAAATAAAAAATAAAATACAATAATAAATATTTCTTGTTTACTAACATGATTTTTTTTTTTGGTGCAAATTCATATACTGATAGCCAGGACTGTAATAAAATGTTAGTAATTTTTCCAATATTCAAGTAACTTACATTAATTAATGTAATTGTTCTAGGATCACTTAATACATTTCTACTAATATTTGTATAGTGTCTCATCTCGTCCTGTGGTGTGATGTCATGTCCTGTGGTGTGACATCACTTCATATACAATTAAAAGGCTTTTATGAAAGTTATGTTAATCCAAACCTTGTTTAAAAAAAAACAAAAAAAACAATGCACAATTTAACCTTAAAAATGAAACACCATTTTCATCTTATCATTATCATTTTATTAGATAGTTCCACTAGTGTGATCAATAAAGGACACTGCAATTAGATAATGGAATTGAAAAACAGCTATGAATAAGTTACATATACAGATTTTTAATGATAGTTTGTAGAAATGGATCCTTAAACTTTAAATTCAACTAATTTATACTTAAAAACATGATTGTTATTGCCTTTAATTTTACTGTAATTGTGATGTCACACCACAGGACAATTGAGAAAAGCCTATAAAATAGTGGAAGAAAGAAAAATATCTGCTGAACACTAACAATTCCAGAAAATTCAGACTTTGAACATTAGAATTTCATATTCAGTAAGCAAAAAAATCTGTATTTTGCAAAAAAATTTTACAAATTTTTTTTTACAAAACTGTTTCATCTTCATTTGTCAACCACCTGTATGTGTGTGTATGTATGTATGTATGTATATATATATATATATATATATATATATACACACACACACACACACATATATTATTAATAATATATATAAATAATATATATAAAATCTGTCTGTGTGGAAACACATCCAAATTTTGGCTTTAAACATAATTTCTTTCAGTATTTGAGGTGTTTCTGCTTAAATATATGAATCCTGGTGTATATACAGCTTCACACACCCGAACACACAGACACACCCTGCATCACGCTGTGTGTTTGAGTTGCTATTCTGTTCTCCGTGGTTGGAAAGAGTGGTTATTTTAGCCTTCCTGCCAACTCCAGCCATTCTTATCTGATGTTGTTCATCAACATGGTATTCACACCCACACAACTGCAATTCTGTATTAACTCTAGAGGCTTGGGTGTGAAAACCTCAGGAATAATCTCGTTATTACCACGCCAAATCAGAAAAGGTTGGGACGATATGTTCAATTGAAATCAAACCTGAAAACAGTAATTTCTTAAATTATCTTTGAACTGTATTACATTGAAAACAATACAACAGCACATTATTTGATGTGTTCCTTTAGAATTTATTGTTTCTTTAAAATAAACACTAATTTCAATGTTGGTTCCTGCAGCATATTTCAAAAAACGTTGAAACAGTAAAGCATTTACCACTTTGTAATGTTGCTATTCCTTTTCACAACACTTAAAAGACATTTAGGGACTGGAGACACCAAGTGATGAAGCGTTTCCGGTGTTATTTTGTCCCATTCATCCTGCAAACAAGCCTTAAGGTGGGAAGCAGTACGGGGTCTTCGTTGGCGCATTTTGTGCTTCAAAATGCGCCACACATTCTCTATTGGAGACAGGTCGGGACTGCAGGCAGGCCAGTCAAGCACCCGCACTCTTCTTCCGCAGCCAGGCTTTGTAATGTGTGTACAATGTGGTTTCGCATTGTCTTGTTGAAATATACATGGGCGTCCCTGGAAAAGAAGTCTTCTTGGAGGCAGCTTATGTTGCTCCAAAATCTCTATATACTTTTCAGCATTAATGGCGCCATCACAGAAGTGTAAGTTACCTTTGCAAACAGCACTGACACAACCCCACACCATCACAGACCCTGGCTTTTGGACTTGCTGGTAACAGTCTGGATGATCCTTTTCTTCTTTGTTCCAGAGCACACGGCGTCCATTTCTTCCAAAAAAGACCTGAAATACCACAGTACACATTTCTACTGTGTGATGGTCCATCCCAGATGCCTCCAAGCCCAGAGAAGTCAACGGCGCTTCTGGACACGGTCAACATAGGGCTTCCTTTTGGGACAGTAAAGTTTTAACTTGAATTTGTGGATGTAACTGCGTATTGTAGTACTTGACAAAGGTTTGCCAAAGTAGTCCTGAGCCCATGTGGTTATATCGTTTATAGATGAATGTCGATTCTTAATGCAGTGCCGCCTGAGGGATCGGAGATCACGGTTATTCAGCTTAGGCTTGCGCCCTTGTCCTTTACGCACTGAAATTCCTCCAGATTCCTTAAATCTTTTCAGGATGTTATGCACTGTCGAAGGTGAAATATCCAAATTCCTTCCTATCTTTCTTTGAGGAACATTGTTTTTAAACATTTCAAGAATTTTCGCACATACTTGTTGGCAAACTGGCGATCCTCGGCCCATCTTTGCTCCGGAAGGACTAGGCCTTTCTTGGATGTTGCTTTTGTACCAAATCATGATTACAATCACCTGCTGACATCACCTGTTTCAAATCACATCACTATTTAACCAATTTACCTCATTACTAGCCCTAAAATGCTCCTGTCCCAACTTGTACTGCGAAAAGTGGGACGTGTGTGACCTTAAAGAAACAGTTACCGTGGAAGTGTTGTGGGATATATACCATGCATTCATGTAAACGAGTGGACGCCTGTCTGATGTATGTAGACGTGATGTGGTATTATGTACAGATGCACCTAATTTTATTTTATACAGAAGTTCATGAGTTCATATCTAATTTGTTAGTTTAAAATCTGTATACTGTTATTTTTGCCATTATCCTGCCTTACTGGAACTGACACGCCTACGTCCTATTCTCCTGATTTTGCCTGAATATAAATGGCGGCCATTTCAAACAGGCTAAAGCACACTGTTGAACACGTTTCAGCAGACTGCAACTTCAAAAATGTAAACGAAAACCACCTGATGATGAAAATATACTTATTTTTAGTGTAAAAGGAGAGTTTGGTTGGAAGGTTTTCCATCCCTTTAAGGTTAAGGTAAGAGGTGAGGACTAGGGAATGTATTACATCAATGAGTGTGTGTGTGTGTGTGTGTTTTCTCACTGGTAAGCAGAACTCCTCGAAGGCAGGTTTAACAAAAGTGGTGTATTGTGTAAGGATCTGTTCCAAGTCACGACCTCTCCTCATGTCTCTAAGAACTGCATGCAACACATACACGTGAGATACAGAAGCAAACATGTTTACATGCATGAGGTAATCCATGTGTCTGCGTGCGCGTGTACCTCTGCGTGACAGACGTACATCTGAGTCTGTATCAACAAACAGTTTCATATGGAACATGTCTCTGACTTCCTGCGTGTAGAACACCAGAATTCCCTCAAACAGAACAACATCAGCTGGATAAACACAGATCCGCTCCTCTAACCTACACACACACACACACACACACAGTGTAATATACTGTATATTGCATGTGATACAGTCACATGCCTAAAATCCAAAACTGATCATGTAATCAATGGTCTCTAATAATTTCTATACATTTTATACTAATATTTTGATTTTAGTCGTCTCTCACCTGGAATGCGTGACAAAGTCATATGTTGGAATCTCTACAACTTTCCCTTCTACAATGTCCTTCAGCGTCCGGAGCATCAACTCTGTATCGAATGCATCTAGTGAGAGAGAGGGAGGGAGAGTGTTTTACATCATTTACAGGACACATACAATAGTACAAACTTCTTCAACAAGCTGTAATAATAATGTAATATACTGATTATATGTGTTTAACAGCCTTTCACATGGTCATAGGACAATATTTTTTACTATATGAAAACAAGGTGGCGGCGCAGTGGTGTAGTGGTTAGCACGTCCATCTTACAGCAGGAAGGTCCTGGTTAGAGCCCTGGGCTTAAAAGTCATTACTTCCAGTGGCAATGCTTACAGACATTCACAGTTTGTCACTGTCACATAGAGCATAATATAAAAACCCACCCATAGAGCATGGTTTACACATGTTTCTATGTAGTACATAATAAATCTGAATGAGTAGCAATGATTTCAGCTACACAATGATATTAGCCTGGTGTAGGCCGAACTCTCCTGGACTGTCTTATGGTGAAAATATGTAAATATTAACTATAAAACAATCACTAATTATAGTTTGCTTTTCTTTACGTTTCTAAGCTCTGAATGGGGTTTTAAGATTACACAGCTCTTATAGCATGCACCGGCTTGAATGTGCACTCAGAACTCACCTAAGTCCATCATGATTTAAAACACACACACACACACACACACATATATATATATGTGTATATAAAATTTAATAATAAATAATTTAATGTGTTTTTGCTAATGTTCCAAAGTAAAAGACACAATCATGCACCTCAGGCTCAGTGAATGCTACAGAACTGGATAGTCCACATGCATTAATTATACCGAAAGTGCCAACCAATCAGATTGTGCCGTTCCCATGCAGTATATACGAGTCCTTTAGACGTAACAGGAAAAGGCTCTGTGCTGAGATCATAGACTATTTTTTGCAGAAATAAACGCACTACCTAATGAAGTCTTTATGTTCAAACGCATACTGTTTAAATAAGACTATACAGCCACGCTATTTATTTGAGCACAAAATGTCACTCATTTTATTTCATGTCTCCTGAATTTCCAGAAAATTTCAATCAAGACGTGAGAGTCTTTGGTTTTAGGTGACACTGAACCCTGCGTGTCATTTTATAAACATGCCATGCATCATCTTTACTACAGTTCTTCATTTCTTTCTCCATCTTATCAGGTCAGCGGGTCAAGGGGTTAAAGTTCACCAGGATGAACTAGCGTAAAGCAAAATTCTTTGCATTCCTGTGTCCTGGTCATAAATGATGTTATAAAAGGTGTATTATAGCCATCACCATTGTTATCTTTATTAGTATCACGTGAAGATAAATTGCTCTTGCTCACAGGATTTCCCCATTCTGCGCATCACGTTGCGAGATTCTGCTGTGAGTAAACGGACTTTATCTGTTTACCTGGATGGTCGAAGTTGTATTGGCCTTTCAGAGCTTTTGCCTTCTGTTCTGGAGTAAGCACTTGGTAGAAACAATCCTGGCTTACGATGGTCACTTTCCTCTGGTGATGGTCCACCTTGTTCTGGCCCAGCAACTCCATGATCTTAGCGCACACTGTGGACTGACAGCAAAGACACGGCTTTTCATCAACAATTTAATAGACGGCTATCATGCCTCACTTATACAGCTGGCCCACAATTCAGGATGTATCACAGTTTTTGGACCACACTAACAGTACCGTTTCAGTGTCTTTATATTTAAGAATAAAATAAAAATGGACTACATGGGTCCAGATTCTTCTGCCGGCAGATCAAGGTGGCCCATAGGCAATCCCATTCCAAGACCTTCCTGAGGGCAACCAATGCAACAAATTCGATGATCCTATGTCATTTCCTATTAACATTATCGCACTAACAAGCCTTGATAAGCCCAATATAGAAAAATTTGACTCAGGTAACTGCTGTGACCTTGGAACAGGTTCAAGGGCACCCATATACAAACCCAACCAAGATCTTCCCGAGGGGAACCCGTCCACCAAATTTGGTGATCCTATGTCATTTACTTTCAAAGTTATCACACTAACAAGTCGGACGGATGGGCAGACGTAAAGAACCCATATCTACAGATCCCACTCCACTCACCTTCGGTGACAGCGGGAGCTAAAAACCACATCACCATTTAAATAATGAACTTCTTATTCAATTTTACCCTGGGTTTACACTGGGGCCACGATATCCACGATTTGCGAGAATGAGTGTGGGGATTCATGGAATCGAATCGTTATGATCTTGAATGAACTTGGTGGAATCGTGACAAAATGTTTCACTGTCAAAAATTTTGCCATGATTATTAGGATTTGACACCAGTCATGACAGAGCGTGGGAATCGTAGCAGAGTGTAGTGGAGCTTAAGAGACCTTGATGCACCATCGTAGGGGATCTTGATGAACTTGAATACACGATTCCTTCAAGTTTCATTTCTTGGATGCACCCTGCCTCCTTTTTATACCCCAATCGTGCTCCAAGCATACTCATAAATCGTGGAGCTTCACACTTTTTTGTGGAGATCGTGGACATCATGGCCCCGGCGTAAACCCAGGGTAAAGAAAAGACAAATCCAACTTTCAGAAAAGTGGCGGCATGACTGACGGCTTGGCTTGTCTCTACTAGATGAAATCAAGGAGGGAAACTAAAATTAAAAGTGCTTTTACAGTTTTGGCACCTTGTACATGCTTCACTATCTCTTTATTAAATAAACAGGCTACATATTTGTAGAATCAATATTAGATGTCGAATAATGACGCGCACCATTAAAAGTGTGTCTGTTCCTGTATTGCGAGATTTGGAGCACAGCAGTGAGAGGCTGTGTTTTGGGTGTAGGTCATGGAGTTCCTGTGGGATTTCCTTGGAATCCCTATTTTGTCACCGATCACATCACTGTAATTAAAAACGAATGAGGTCTATTCATCTCCAAAAGAGCAGGTCTTGTGGGTGTTCCTGGAGTTCAGCGATACCTGTACCTGCCAAAGGTGGTCCAAGGAAGGACAACCCGTGACCTGGCAAGCGAAGGCTTGTACATCTGGTCTGATCATACAGAAGAGCTACCGTGGCGCAGCCTGATGAAGCTGTGAATTCTGTCTATGATGGAGAAATGTCTGAACTCACAGTGCACTGCAGCTCACCGTGTCTGGGGCTGCCTTGTCACAGACCAGTCAGGTGGTGTTAATGTTATGGCTGATGGGTGTGTATATGCAATTACTGAGTATTACTCTTCTCTATTAATGCGAATATGAATTTTAACACAACATGGGAATGGGAAGGGACAGGATTTGCTTCTGTCATGAGACTGAGGTGGGACAGAGCTAATTTAATGGGAGTTAAGATGACACAGAACTCCCCCCGTCATTCACTTAATGTGCTAATTTGCCTGTGACGTCATCTGGCGACTTCTGAACAAGCTTTTTGAGGTGTTTTTGAGATTATTCTCCCCTGAAAAGTGTTTCCAAAGCTAACACACACACACCTGTGTGGTCTTAATAACACTAGGATGCCTTGTTAGCTTTCTCTATTCTGACGACATGCTAGCTAGCATTAGATATTAGCACAATTAGCAAAACACAGCAGTAGCATCCCCTCAGCTGTATGCTAACAGGACTGTGGAGACTTTATGCTAATATCGTGGTGTCATATTTTGTGTTTTCATAAATTATGGTGGATGTCGTTGACGTGCTAACTAGCTGACATTTCTCCCGAGAGACTGAACCTTGTTGCCTTAACAACAACAGAGCGGTGTTGTTGATGTGAGACACGCAGAGGTGAGGTTAAAGAGTGTGGGTTACCTTTCCACTGGCGGTTCCTCCACTCACCCCGATGAGAAAGGGCCGGTGTCGAGGCCGCTCGGCTTCACTCAAAGCCTCACACACCTCCATGGCGTTACAGCGGGGCTTTCTTCTTACTCGGAATGACTAAATAAGTACCTTAATACAGCGCATTAAACTTGTCAGCGGTCTCGAAGGAAGCCGTGACTCAACTTGCCGGAGTCTGCACCGGGCCTTTCACAAAACCGCCAGCACTGCGTGAACTGTGGCTGCGTCCCGAACCGCAATCTAGTACACTTAGTATGCGTGTCACCGCCGTTTTCGAGAACGCGCATCATAGGCGGCCTGTGCAGTGAGTGTGGTTTGGAACACTTCCGCAGTACAGTGATCACGAGATAAATGATGGGGCTGCACAGGACGTGACTGAACCGTGACAAATGAATGAAATATGTGTGTGTGTGTGTGTGTAT
>JBCNYH010000026.1:20917483-20933576 GCA_039654325.1 Tandanus tandanus
TGCTGGCTGTGTACCTGCGTGTGCTGGCTGTGTACCTGCGTGTGCTGGCTGTGTACCTGCGTGTGCTGGCTGTGTACCTGCGTGTGCTGGCTGTGTACGTGCGTGTGCTGGCTGTGTACGTGCGTGTGCTGGCTGTGTACGTGCGTGTGCTGGCTGTGTACGTGCGTGTGCTCGCTGTGTACGTGCGTGTACGTGCGTGTGCTCGCTGTGTGCGTGTGTCTATTAATTGTAAATACGCCCCTTAAGGGTTCTATTCTTGTGACTTGACCCTGTTGTAAACAAGCTATCTGTTTCCTGAGATTTAAATTAGTGACACGTGGTAAATTGAATTAAGTGCCCTCGTAATGGACTTGTTACAGAATAATTAAATAAACAATACCATTGGGTGTCAATAGCATCTGCATGGTAGAGGATTAAGGCTTTTAGTGTTATTATAGTGAATTTTGTTCATAAAATGCATCCGCAGTTTAGATGATGGAGCTTGAGTCAATTAGATGTTATAGACTTAAAATCCTTTAATGCATGCGCGTCTGTGTGGGAATTCAGCTGGGATACTGGGACAAAACATGGCATGTTTACTGGGAAATTATTTAGCAGGCCCAGGTATAAATAACTTATTACAGTCAACGTCTCTCATGGAATTTCTCAGCATGTCTACTTTAAAGCAAAAGGATATTTTATCTGTACTCGGTGTACTGATGCCTTTCTGTCACAACCAGTGATATTAGAGCGAGAAAGGCTTGGCGTGCACTTCATAAAATGAGGAACATCTGGCACTCCGATATGACTGATGGGCTGGAGAGGTGCATTTTTGTGGCCTTGGTAGAATCAATTCTAACTTATGGATGCGAAACCTGGACGCTAACAGTCATGGAAGAGAAAAGGTTTGACGGCTGCTATACTCGAATGCTACGTAATGTCTGCAACGTCACCTGGTGGGATCACATCCCAACTGAAGTGCTTTATGGAGATCTGCTACCACTCATCAAAAAATCAAATCAAGGAGATTGCGGCTAGTGGGGCACTGCATTCGCCACCCAGACGTTGCGGCGCACAACCTAGTTCTTTGGAAACCACAGCATGGTCTGGCTTCCCGCCATGGTCAGCGTCTAATGTTTGTAGACCAGCTGCATTGCGATACTGGCCTGCAGTCTGTGGAGGAGTTAAGAGCAATTATGCTTGACAGGCCATCCTGGTGCATCATTGTTCCTGTGGAGACCCGACAAGATGGTGATGATCATAACCAGCATTAACAGCTTCAGCAGTTTTCGCTACAGAAGCTCTTCTCTATGATCAGACCAGATGTGCAAGCCTTCACTCCCCATGTCTATCAGTGAGTCTTGGACACCCGTGACACTCTTACCAGTTCACTGATTCTCCTTCCTTGTACCAGCTTTGGTAGGTACTTACTACAGAATCCCAGGAACACCCCACAAGACCTGCCTTTTTGGAGATGAATTGACCCAGTCATTTAGTCATCACATTGTGGCCTTTGGCAACATCATTCAGATCCTTATGTTTGCTCATTTTTCCTGCTTCCAACACATCAACTTTGAGAACTGACTGTTCACTTTCTGCCTAATACATCCCACTCTATAGACCCAATAATCAACTGGGTGCATTCATCTCCAGAACAGCAGGGATGTTCCTGGAATGCAGTGAAACGTACCTACCAAAGGTGGTCCAAGAGTGAGATGGTACGTCTGTACTGATTCCACAGAAGAGCTAGTGTAGCACAAACTGCTAGAAGGGTGTCAGTACACACAGTGCATTGCACCTTGCTATCTATGGGGTGTCCTAACCGCAGATCCGTCAGGTGGTTTTAATGTAATGGCTGAGCTGTCTATCCTCAAAAATATACAGTAGCAGTCAGTTTTGGACACAGCTATTAGCTTAGAGGAATGATTAGGTTTGTCAGAACCTGCGATGTGCTATAGCTGCACCCTTGTATGTTTGCAGCATTTAAAGAGCTTAAAGAACACACTCGCTGCCTCTGTCTATGAAAGATAATATTTAAGCACCATAAGATCCTTAATCAGGTTACTGGTATTGTAGGAAGATGATGTAGTTCCTCCTCTTGGTGTTTATCTACTCCGAGCTGAGGATGCAGTCTGCCTCGCATTGATAAGTATTTAGAGAAGTAGTCCAAACTGCCATCATTTCAATGTCAATCACAGTTTATTTGTATGCTTTTATATTTATATTTTAAGAATTTTATAATGTGTTTATTATTATTATGTGGCAGCTTAAGAGCAGGCACATATTACTATTCACCCTAGAAAAATGGGTCTCTTTATTTTTCTTCTTTTTCTTTTTATTATTCTTATCACTATCACTTTGACACCTCACCAAGAACAAATACTTTTACATAGAAACTTTTAAAACGTAAGCACTGAAGTCGACATTTTGATGGTCAAAATGGCTTTTTGCTCCCTTTTACGGTTTTCTCTTCATCTTTGATCAAGCGCCATAAGGATTTCTGAGTCTGTTTGTGTATTTATAATGGGTGTCTATTGCGTGGAATGTTCTGGGCTATAGTGCGTGATGTCATCTTGGAGTGTGAGAAAAGAGATTATCTTGGAAAAAGTTTGTTTAACTCTCTTCTACTCCCATAATTTTCACTCTGCATCAATAAATTTTACATCAAAACGGAGACAAATGTGTGCTGGTTCTGACCGTGTAACTTTCGAGTCAACAGCACTTGTAGAATTGAAATGGCGAGTCTCTGACTGACAGCTGCACCGGGAATTTGTCCATAGAACTCAATACAAAATAGAGCTTTTTAAAATCATTTAAAATCATTTTGAGGGCCATTTTTAAATCCTGACTCTTTAAACACTTTTTACAGCGAAATAATTTATATCACAGTGTTCACCAAGTTCTTAGCTCTCAAACGCTGTTGACCTCTTTGCGATGGGAAATACGGTTTTCAAAAATTGTAGTACTGTTTCAGTAACTGACAATTTAATCTCTGTGGACGTGCAGGCCACACACACACACACACACACACACACACACACACACACACACACACTGGCACTTTAAAAAGCGCACACTTATTTTGTCTTATTACTATTGTCTTTATTTTGGACAACATTCGCCTTTCCGACTCTCTGACGGTAGTGTCGGAAAGGCGAATGTTGTCCAAAATAAAGACAATATTGAACAACACCTCCCACCCGCTTCACAACCTGCTGATCAGTCACAGGGACACGTTCAGTGGAAGCGCTTGCAGCTAAACTTACGCACCTTTCAAATCCTGCTGTCTCGCGCTCAAGAATACATTTAAAAAATGGTGCGTGCAACTAGTGTGAAAAGATCAGACTATCAGTCTGTTTTTTTGTAAATAAAACTGGACACCACGCTCGATGCATAAACTACTCGGTCGTTGCGAATAAACAAGAAAGTTTATTAAACAGTTTAACACCGCGTATTAGAGTGAAAACATTGTACTTCCGGTTTCAGTTTCTAAAGTCGTTCCAGCGGAAGCAGAAGGTTAAGTACAGTTGTAAATTGTCGCAGGTACCTCGTGGACTCAAAGGGAACGACCATAACGGAATTTTTTCTTCCGACGTACAGTATATCAAAATCAAATCAAATGTCACTTAATGGACAGCGTGGAACTCGATTAAAAGGTATTGTGTTGTAATTTCATTCTGCCAATTCATTGGTAACAACTGTTTTTGAAAATGATGCGTTTTAAGGGTATAAAGCGCTCTTGTTTACATAGGGTGTCGGCATGTCACGAACTGGAAGCAGACTCGGCGGCTATTATTCACTGCCGTAATACATTCACACACTAACAACAGCACACTTCTCAGTAAGGTTGTTTATTTTATTTCCGCAAAGGGAAAAAACAAATTGACTTTCAAACTGGGTCACCATCCGCAGCCCGGGGCGGACCACCATTTCTGAGAACAACACACACACGCATGCACGCGCGCTCACTGTGTTTCCCGCTCCCATTCCCGTAAAACAGTTAACCCTTTAATGCTAAATCAAAAAAATCTCATTTCTCTCATTAGATGTGAAATGTTGGTGACAAATTCAGTGAAGTAACAGTTCTGTTCCTCAAACTAGTAATTGGAATTGATTATTGCAGTTAAAGTATTATTCCCGTGTGTTGATATTCACATTATACTTTTCTAATATTATTTAGAGAAATAATATTTAAAACTGAACCCTTCTGTCTTATTACTCACTTCTTCTTTCCTTTTTCCTCTTTCTCTTAGTATTATTATAATTCAAAGCCTTGCTTTTCTTTCTTGATATTCATTTAATTCTCTTCTTCTTCTCAATATTGTTATTATTATTCATTATTCTGAATAATAATATTACTATTCACTCATATATTGTTATAGTTGTATTTAATACCATACTACACTCCTGTTGTTTTTGTTGGTACAGTTGTGTGAAGCGGACGTCATCTGTTAGTTACAAATCCTAAATGTCTGTATTTAGATGTCTGGATTGATTACTCAGCCTGGTGTACTTTTTTATCATGTGAATGTAGAAATGCTTTGGGCCTTTATGTCTTGATATAATACAGTGTACTAATGTTATTATGCATTTTGACTAACTGGGTTATCAAAGGCCAGCCTTGTCTCTCACTGTCTGTGGTGAGAGGATGTAAAAGAACCATTGCTGGCTTTCGTAAAGAGTAGGCTGCATTGCCGTGAGCGTGTTTCTGCAGTGGCCTGGCAAGCTGTCCAGAGTGTACTCTGCCCTCGCCCAGAGTCGGCTGAGATGGGCGCCAGCCTCCTCGCGACCCTAATTAGGATTAAGCAGTTCAGGAAATGAACGAATAGATGAATGTTTCAAGAAAAATACGATTTTTCTACCCAGTCCCCAGTATCTTGACAGCACCTTTCTTCTTTGTATTAATACTTTATTTAAATTGGTTTGAACACTCTCAACTAAAAAAGTAAAATTCATTTGCCCCACCTCCCTGCGTCACAACCTGCTATAGTAGACCAATCATTTTTCTAGGTATCCGCTCTCCTCCCCTCATTTGGGATTGTTTTCATGACCCAGCCCTCATTCCAAATTGATTGGATAGCCCTGGTATAGAGCTTGGCTTAAAACCCACAATAATGGTTACAGTTAAAGCATAAATGCTTTGATTCTTTGATTTACCTGTTTTTCCACAGCTACTAAGAAACCTGTGTAAACTGTGAGGAATTTTTCTGTGTTCTACAGTTCAGCATGCCAGTTTTCACATATCTTCTGGCAGCATTTGCAGCCACATCTCAAAATTTCTTCAGGAATTTTTCTAGTTATTATTATTATTATTATTATTATTATTGGGTGGCACAGTGGCGTAGTGGTTAGCCCATCCACCTCATAGCCAGAAGCTCCTGGATTCAAATCTCGGCAAGAACGTTTGTGTGAAGTTTGCGTGGGTTTCCTCTAGGTACTCCGGTTTCCTCCCACAGTCCAAAGCCATGTACGTTAGGCTAATTGGCTGTTCCAAATTGCCCCTAGGTGTGAGTGTGAATAGTTGTGTTTGTGATGGTCTGGTGCGCTGTTCATGGGTGTACTCAGCCTTTGCCCAGTGTCGGCTGAGACAGGCACCAGCCTCCCTATAACCATATAAGATTAAGCGGTTTGGCAAATGCGTGAGTGACAGTGAATTGTTATTATTATTATTATTATTATTATTATTGCCCTGTGTGACATCCTCTCACTAAATCAGATTTTGATTTCTGTTTACAAACTCTTTTTACATATTCTGCCATTTGTATCTTACTCTTCCGCTGCTATTATGCATTTATTTGTTTGTTGAAAGTAGCACATTGCAAGGCTATAGTGAAATTCATTCATTTGCTGAACCACTTAATCCTACTAACCAATCTCAGCCTGCTCTGGGCGAGGGCGAGGTACACCCTGAACGGCTCAGTGGTCCATCGCAGTGCAACAAACACTTGGAGCACCTAATTAGCCTGCTGTGCATGTCTTTGGACAGAGGAAGGAATCCGGAGTACAGGGAGGAAACCTCTGCGAGCATGGTGAGAACATGCAAACGCATAGAAAGATCCTTGCCAAGCTCGGGACTCGAACCCAGGACCTTCTTGCTGTGAGGTGAATGTGTCAGCCACTACGCCAATATATACTATTGTGTTGTTATGTACTGTCTGAAACTTGTGTTCTTACCCACTATATGCTGCTGCAACACAGAAATTTCCCTCAGTGGGATGAATCAAGTTTCATATTATCTTTCCTTATAGAATCACATGGTGTAGGTGAACACCAGTATTTGTCTCCATGCGTCCCTACACAAAAAAAAAATCACGTTCTGATGTGTTGAGATCATATGCCTCACTTCATAACTGACCAACCCTCTCTCTCTCTCTCTCTCTCTCTCTCCTTCTTTCTCTCGCGGTGTGTGTCTGTGTGTGCGTGTGTATCTCTCTTAGCTAAGCCATCATGATTCCTGTAACCGAGTTACGTTATTTCGCCGAGACACAGCCAGCATACCGGATCCTGAAGCCATGGTGGGATGTGTTCACAGACTACATATCCATTGTCATGCTGATGATCGCTGTGTTCGGCGGCACACTGCAGGTCTGTTCTCCTATCCATCTGTCTTTGTTTAGCGTTTTCTTGTTTTTAAAGTGATTGTTTACGCAGGAGAAATGAATGAGATGTCGAAGAGGCAGAACTACCACGTCAAGATCATTCTGTGAGAATAGGAAGAGGTGGAAACAGTTGATGAAACACATTTGTTTGTGTAATAAGTGAGTGCTCCAGTCACTTCTCTGTATGTGTATTTCGGACAATTTGCTCATAGTGCTTTCAAATGGAAACATGTTGGTGTTTTCCCGCTCTTGCACACCCATCCGAAACACCTGATGGCTCGCTGAAGAGGAGATGAGACGTGCTGTCTGAGCTCGAGCAGTACACGTAATTGCCACTGTTATTACAACCCTGATCTCGACTTGGGTGTGGGTGAAAGAGAAAGAGAGGTTTTGTGCACTTTTGGTTTCAGGTAACCCAGGACAAGACGTTCCTGGTCTGTTTTCCTAACCTTAAGACTAACCTCGGCTCCCCACTGGGCGCTTGAAAGTAAATGCCCTCTCTAGACTGCATGTCATCTGATCATCCATAGAGTTACTATAGGTTTTTCCCAGATACAAGGCCAAGCTTACTTTAAAGGCACAGACAGCACTTGTTAAAAGTTAATTCTGTTCAAATCTCCATATTAATTTCTTTCTGTGTGCAAAATTTTAGGCCAATAGCTTCTGTTTTAACCATTTTATGGATAATTCTTTGAAAAATGAGTTTCACAATGATGTCATCAAGGCCCAAGTTAACATGTACAAGTACAGGAATTTTATATATTCATGCCGTTTATTTACAGAAATGTGTTGGCGGTGTAAAAGGGTTTCGATTGAAATCATTTCCTGTGCAGTGTGGCGAAACCAGTAGTGTAATAAAGCCATACTTCTCCATGTTAATTTGGGCCTTGATGACGTCGTCAATCTATGACTCGGTTTTTAACATAATCACTCATAAAATGGTTAAAGTAGCGGCTATTGGTCTATGACTTTGCACTCAGAAAGATTTTAATATTAAGTTTAGATTGAGCTTAACTTTCAACAAGTGCTGTCTTTTCCTTTAAAAAGCAAACCGCCGTCCAGATCCTGTAAATATTGCAGCACAAGGGTTTATTGTAGGATAAAGCCTGGCTTTAGTTCAGCATCTCTAGTGATTTAGTTCAGTACTGTTATACAAATAATTTAAGTGAAAGAAGCTAATTGGAACCGTGATTAGCAACAGATTTTGAAAGAGGGGGTCAAGATTTTTCCGTCTGTCCGTCACACTTTAGTTTCCGGGCATTTACTTGCCATGCGCTGAAGCTGGGGCTTTCAAACTTGGTATGCTGGCTCACTACTATGAGTGCTAGGCTGAGTTTGTGTGTGAGTGACCATGACCCACTTTTCAAGGTCACAGAGGCAAAACTGTGTATTAGGTTTCCGGACATTTACTTGCCGCACGCTGAATCTGGGGCTTTCAAACTTGCTATGCTGGGATTATGGAATGGTCCTTTCGGCGGGAGTGTCTGGACCCCTGTGGTCTATTTTTGATTTTCTTTCATTGACCTTTCAGCAATAGGGTCAAAACCAGGTGACGAAAGGAGCAGAAGAGGTAAAATTTGCTCTAAAACATACTCTAATCTTTTGACTGTAGGTGACCCAGGACAAGATGATCTGCCTGCCATGCAAGTGGGTGGTAAATGGACGCTGTGAGATACTAAACACCAGCACCGTCATCTACGGGCCCGAGCCACGTGGCATCCAGTACGAGCTAGACCGACACCAGTACAACTACGTGGATGCCGTGTGCTACGAGCACAAATTGCACTGGTTTGCTAAGTACTTCCCGTACCTGGTGCTGCTCCACACACTGGTCTTACTTGCGTGCAGCAATTTCTGGTTCAAGTTCCCGCGCACCAGCTCTAAACTCGAGCACTTTGTCTCCATCCTACTCAAGTGCTTCGACTCACCGTGGACCACTCGCGCCTTATCTGAGACCGTAGCCGAGGAAAGCGACGCCAAGCCGGCAGGCAAAAATGATGCCAGCGACAAGAAGGTGTCAGGTGTGAGTGATCAAGACGTGGAGGCTAGCATGCCCATGCTGCAGCGCACCAAATCACGCATCGAGCAAGGTATCATCGACCGCTCGGACACCGGAGTCCTGGACAAGAAAGAGGGAGAGCAGGCCAAGGCGCTTTTTGAGAAGGTGTGTGTCTAAAGTAAACACTTTGGAGCCTATCTCAGCTGACACTGGGTGAGAGCAGGGTACACCCAGAACAGCTCGCTGAACCATTGCAGGACCAACACACAAACAACCATTCACACTTACAGCCATACCTAAGGGCAATTTGGAACAGCCAGTTAACCTAATGTGCATGTCTTTGGACTGTGGGAGAAAACCGGAGTACCCCGAGGAAACCTTGGAGCACAGGGAGAACATGCAAACTCCGGTTTCTAACAGTCTCCCATTGGCTGAGATTGCATGGCACGATCGGAGCTAGCCAATAGAAAATCGTTTTTCAAATTTTGTAATCATGTGATGCTGCTATGAAAATAATACTAACAATAATAATAATAATGAAACCAAACGTCAATCAAATGAAGTAACAAAACTACCAGGTTTTGAAAAACAATATAAATTGTTATGGCCGCAATATAGACGTGTTAATTGACCTGGCACATTAAGTTAAGCATCCACTCTGAAAACCTACGGTAGTAGTGCCGCGGCCTCTGCAGAACACTGACGTGGTCCAATGTCCCAAATCAGGTGTCAGCTTTGTATGTGTTTATATTAAATGCATGCTTTGCTGACTGTGCAGGCAGCTCTAACAGTGTTTGTCCCATGTTTCTCATGGGTGTAAGAGTGTTTAGCTCCCATTCAGAGTACATGATGTTGAAAATGTGTACAGCTTTCAGGGATGTGAGGTGATTCAGCTCTAAAGAAGGAAACTGCTGAGTGGATCATCCAGGCTAGGTCATGTCCTTATCTCTTTCTTTTATTTCACCTGTTCAGCAATATAACCAATATCCAAGAGCGTTAAACACCCACCTTCTCTTTCTACTGGCATGGGGTCAGACCCAGTGTCCGTCTGTCATGTTGTTCTGCCAGTGTGTCATATGACCTACACACTGCATGACCCTGGGACATCCTTCTTGTTTATTCTTTGAATAACCGACAGGGAATTATTTCTCATTGGGGGCACAGTGGCGTAGTGATTAGCACCTTCGCCTCACAGCTAGAAGGTCCTGGGTTTGAGTCCATTTCCGGCGAGTTCATTTCCGTGTGGTTTTGTGCTTGCGTGGATTTTTTAAAGGTACTCCTTTTTCCTCCGACAGTCCTAAGACATGCACATTAGGATAAATGGCTGTTCCAAATTGCCCCAGATGTGAGTGTGAATGGTTGTGTATGTAGATTCGTTATCAGTGATGATAAACAGGTTATTGCAAAGCCTCCACTGGACCATTGTTGTTCGGTTGCTGATATGGCACAATTAAAGGATTTTATTGTTTGTTCAAAATATATTTCTCATTTCTGATTGGTGGAAATCCATGAAATGATTCTTGGTATTCTTCTATGAGCCGATTAATCCATCATTTACATCGGATAAGTTAAATTAGTTGAATAATAAAGCAGTTATAGAGTTTGGGAATTTGATATTGAGAATTATTCAGATCTTGGAGGGTGTTATCTGCCTCAGCCAATAAAACCCCCTCAATCTGAATAATTCTCCATATTGCACTTCCCTCATTAAATAATTGCTTATAATACGGGAGTACTATTAAATACTCAATTCTGATTGGTCAAAAATTCTTCAAGGTAATTCTTAATCATGGTCTCCCAGTAACTATAAATGGATAATGGATACAGAATTTCTGTCAGTCTAACTCCACTTTCTCACCAGGTAAAGAAATTCCGCATCCACGTGGAGGAAGGCGACGTCGTCTACCGCCTCTACATTCGCCAGACCATCATCAAAGTCATCAAGTTCGTTGTGATCATTAGCTATACAGCATACTACGTGCAGTTCATCACGTTCGACGTGAAGTGCAAAGTGGACATCGAGCAGCTCACGGGCTACCAAATGTATTACTGCGCACACCCTCTGGCCACCCTTTTCAAGATCCTGGCCTGGTTCTACATCTCGTTGGTCATCATCTACGGCCTGATCTGCATGTACACGCTGTGCTGGATGGTGAGCCGCTCGCTCAAGCACTACTCGTTCGAGTCGATCCGCGAGGAGAGCAGCTACAGCGACATCCCTGACGTCAAGAATGACTTTGCCTTCATGCTGCACATGATCGACCAGTACGACCCGCTGTACTCCAAGCGTTTCGCTGTCTTTCTGTCCGAGGTGAGCGAAAACAAGCTGCGCCAGCTCAACCTTAACAACAAGTGGACGCTGGAGAAGCTTCGTCAGAGAATCACCAAGAATTCACAAGACAAGCTCGAGCTGCATCTGTTCATGCTCAGCGGCATTCCAGATACAGTGTTCGACCTGCTCGAGCTTGAGGTAGGTGCTGATGCTAGACCTTTAGAGATAAAGAGCTAATGTCACCTACTGTTAGAGTTTGATGCATTAATACAGTCAGGTGCATTAGTATTTGGACAGTGGGGCAATTTTCATAATTTTGCCTCTGCATGTGCTACAACAGTGGATTTAAACTGAAGCAGACACAACATTGTAGGAATTACAATTGATCCCAAGTGGCAAATTTGCATTTGGCATCTGTTCATGGAAACAGTCAATGTGCTCAGCAAAGAGGTGTCAATGCAAGTAAAGGTCATCACCTTGAGGCTAAAAACCTGTTAAATGTAGGTAGAAGGTGCTGCTCACTCCTCCCTGCTGCCACGCATTTTTCCTGCCGGTTCGGGAATTGAACCAGCGACCTTTCGGCTCCAAATCCTCTTCTCTAACTATTAAGCCAAGGCTGCCCTTAAACATACTCAGTGCAGGCACCCAATCAGCATAGCCCACTGCAGCCCAGAACCCATGAGCTCAAACCATCTGCCAGCCTCAGTCTTCTGCTAGCTTGGATTACAGGCACGTGTCACCACGCCCAGCAAAATATAATAATTCTCTTGCACGCAAATAGTAGAACTTGATGGGCTCACAACGGAAAAACAGATCTTCGTTTCAGATTTATTGCGGTGGGGTACAGCGGCAAAATTACAAAACCTGTGTCACTGTCCAAATATTTATGGGTTTAGCTGCTAGTTTAAGGCTATAATAAGACAATCTGAAGGGTTGTTTAATTTCATAGTACTGCTTCCATTATTGGCTGGTGTCATGGACTAGACGAGAACTTTGTTTGTAAATAGATTTGGTATGATGCACTGGCTGGTACATATTTTAGATTCATAGGTTTAATGGCTTTGCCATAGCAGGCATAATTTTACCAGTAATCACCTTGCTGCCAGTGTATCAAGTGACCGTTCCTGTTCTATGCTATGATACCACTCTAAATTTGACCCTTTCTATTCATCCCTCAGGTTCTGAAATTGGAGCTGATTCCAGACATCACTATTCCACCCATTATCGCCCAGCTGACCAATCTAAGAGAGCTGTGGCTGTACCACACACCAGCTAAGATCGAGGCTCCTGCTCTGGCCTTACTACGTGAGACCCTCAAATCACTACACATCAAGTTCACAGACATTAAGGAGATCCCACTCTGGATCTACAGCCTGAAGAACCTCCGCGAGCTCCACCTGACTGGCAACCTGAGCGCCGACAATAACCGTTTTATTGTCATCGACGGCCTGCGGGAACTAAAAAGGCTCGAGGTGCTACGGCTGAAAAGCAATCTCACCAAGCTACCTCAGGTAAGATGTAATTGAGGTGCTTCACAGGAAGTTTTTAAACAATAAATGCTGAACATTACTTTTGTAAAGATAAAATTCTCTGATGGGCAGCAAAGTGGTGTTGTGGTTGGCATGTCTGCCTCACAGCAACAAGGTCCTGGGTTTGAGTCTCGGGCCCGCAGAGGGTGTTTCTCTGTGTTCTCCCCGTGCTTCTGTGGGTTTCCTCTGGGTACTCCGGTTTCCTCCAACAGTCCAAAGACATGCTCAATAGACTAATTGGCTTGTGCATGTGAATGTGAATGACTGTGTGTGTGTTGCCCTGCAATGGTCTAGTGAGCAGTTCAGGGTGTACCCCACCTTTGCCTAGTGTCAGCTGAGATAGGCTCCAGCCTCCCCGCCACCCTAATAGGATTAAGCGGCTCGGCGAATAATGATGATATCTTGTTGAAAATTCTGCAAAGACCATGAATATGTTGTAAATTAGGGGACTTGCTAATCACAAGGCTAAACCTAATATGGATGGGAAGGTTCACAGGTGCTTGTCCAGCCATATACTCATTTATTTATTTATTAAACCAAGCCAATATTGTCCTCCTCTTTCTAGGTGGTGACCGATGTAGGCCTGCATTTACAGAAGCTCTCCATCAATAATGAGGGCACCAAGCTGATAGTGCTTAACAGCCTGAAAAAGATGGTGAATCTGACTGAGCTTGAGCTGGTGCGCTGTGACCTGGAGCGCATCCCTCATTCCATTTTCAGCCTCCACAATCTACAGGTATGTCTTGGCCTAGCCTCACTCTCAAAGCACTCAACTGTATTGTACGCTTAACCAGACATAACTATTGGAATGGTGCCTGACCCTCGGTGGACCACCGCTAAGTGGGCTGCCCATTACATGGGACATCGCTCAAAAAGTTGTAGACCATCAACCAGTCCAATGACATTATAGCGGAGCACCATACCTGAGAGAAGTTGGTATGGCATCGATCTGATTCTTTATGACGCACGCATTTGATGATGTCAGTGATGTCAAGTCATGTGACTTATCCAAAACACTCTTCTTATTCCCAAGACTACTTTGGTCCAAGTTTGGTTGTTCTATTACTTTTTCTTCCAGATATATGATTTATTTTTTTTTTATTATTAAAACCATTATGTCCCTCCGTCCGTATGTTTGATGTCCGTGTACACATGGGAACCCTGTGGTTTGTAGCTACTTTCCATTTTATCTCAAGAAGGGAACATTGTCAGAAAACAAAACTTGTGTGAAGTTGTCTAGGGGGTATAAGGGAGTGGGCTTTGTTATTAAACATATGAATGACAGACATAAAAACTAAATTAGCAACCTCGTGATCCTGGTCTGGTTTCAATGTAACCTGCTGCATCACTGTAACCAGTTCATGCCGATGCAGAATTCATTTCATTCCCATTTGACCCATGGTCCATTTATTGCCTGACCCTGTGTGCCTTCTGCAGGAGATCGACCTGAAGGACAACAATCTAAAGACCATTGAGGAGATCATCAGCTTTCAGCACCTGCACCGACTGGTGTGTCTGAAGCTCTGGTACAATCAGATCGCCTACATCCCCATCCAGATCGGCACGCTTACCAACCTGGAGCGCCTTTACCTGAACCGCAATAAGATCGACAAAATCCCCAGCCAGCTGTTCTTCTGCCGCAAGCTGCGATTCCTTGACCTGAGCCACAACAACCTGAACAATATCCACCCTGACATCGGACTGCTGCAGAACCTGCAGTACTTTGCTGTTACTGCAAATAGGGTGAGGGCCACACACACACACACACACACACACACACACACACTGAGAGAGAGAGGTAACAGAGAATTGTGCATAACACAAATGCTCCTCCTGTTAAATGTGAGCTCTTTAGCTCCATGACCAAGCATTCAGATGATCTTATGGTAATGTTATGACAAAGCTGAAAGTTTCTACAGATGTTTGAGTCTACACTACATGGACAATTATTTGATAAAAGGTAGTGTATTTCTCAGCTTTAAGGTGCACATTCACTAGTAAATAAATAGCCTTGTGTTTTATCTTCAATTAAGAGATAAGATAAGAAATCTTTGTCAACTGCTGCATGAACAATGAAAATCAGTTTAGCAGCTCTCTGTTTAGCAACAATTATAGAAAAGTACCCAAAAGACAACTAAGGTAACTACACTAAGCTATATATGTGCATATACCTACATACACATGTATACACATACTCACATGTACACATATAGACACATATACATGCATATATCCTGTATATGCAAACACATATACATCTATCCACATATTTACCCATTTAGAGACATACACAGAAGGGTGCATGATATGTCAAAGGTGCATGGTATACACAGGGTGAGAGGTAGAGCTTTCTAATCATAAAGTGCATGATGCTAAAATGTTATATGATGTTCGAGACCTGCTCTAAACATGAATATTGCACTTAAAGAGTAATATTGCACTGTCCGGGAGATGGTCTGAATGATGGTTATTCAGTCGGTGTGTGTGACGGTGGTGGTGGTGGGGTTCGACGTTTAACAGCTTGTGGGTAAAAGCTGTTCTTGAGTCTGTTAGTTTTTGTTTTTAGTGTCCTGTACCTTTTTCCGGAGGGGAGAGGGATGAAAAGGGGGTGTCCAGGGTATGTGGGGTCCCTGATAATTCCACTGGCTCTCCTCTGAAGACTGCCAGTGTAAATGTCACTGGGGGGGGGGTAGTGTAGTTCCAATTACCCGCTCCGCCGTCCTCACCACCCGCTGCAGGGCCTTCCTGTCATCTGCAGTACAACTGTTGAACCACACTGTACAGCAGTAGGTCAGGAGGCTCTCGATGGCGGAGCAGTAAACGTTTATCAGGAGGGGTTGGGGTAGGTGGGCTTTTTGGAGTTTTCTGAGGAAGTACATCCTTTGTTGTGCTTTCCCCACCTGGTGAGAGATGTTTGTGGTCCAGGTGAAGTCAGCAGAGATGTGGACTCCAAGAAACTTGAAGCACTTCACCCTCTCTACCTCCTCTCCATCAATATAGAGTGTGTTTTTTTTTGTTTTTTTTCCCCCTCATCAGGAAACTCACGTTTTTGTAGAATCTAGGCAAGACAGACTTCATGATTGTTTGCATGATTAAAGTCTCCTGCCACGATTATAACACAGTCCGGCTGCGCCGCTAGCTGTTTGTTAATGGAGTGTTGTAGCAGCTCAATGGCTAGCTTAGCATTAGCTTGGGGCGGCACATAAACTGCGGTTATAACTACAGACGTAAGCTCTTTCGGCAGGTAGAAAGGTCTACACCGTACCATCAGATACTCTCTGTCCGAACAGCAGTGAATATCTTTGATTATGGCGTTGGAGCACCAGCTGTTGTTAATGTAAACACACAGGCCTTCACTGCGTTTCTTACTGGACATGCTGGTTCTGTCCGCTCTGAAAGTAGCATGGCCCGCTAGCTCAATTGCGGCGTCCGGGGTGAAAGCGTCCAACCAAGTCTCAGAAATTACCCTTACACAGTAATCCATGCAGCATGAATTAAAGCGCAGTCGTAACTCATCCATCTTGTTGTTGAGTGAAATAGGCTCGGAATGGCTGGTTTGTAGGGGTTAGCATTTAGCTGTTCATTTTGGCTGGATCCAAGTGTCCCAGCAAAACCACCCCAGCTCACAGGCTTATTATCTCCTAATATCCTGCTACTATCCACAAGTCTCCAGCTAAGGTTTGTTTTTAGCATCATGGCTACCATCCAGCTTGTT
>JBCNYH010000026.1:20991906-21010776 GCA_039654325.1 Tandanus tandanus
TGCTTAGTCTGGACCTTCACCTAGGACCTGTTTGCCTTGGGTGACCCTACCAGGGGCATAATGCCCCTGACAACATATCTGCCAGGATCATTAGGACACGCAAACCCCTCCACCACGGTAAGGTGGCGATGCAAATAGGGGATAATTTTTTTTTTTTAATTAAAAAGTAATAACCGCAATTAACTTAAAGCAGTAAATCAATTAAAACATTTTAAGACTTTGTAAAACCTATTAATCTAATAAGTGTTTATTTGTAATTTCAGTACAGGGATCTTGTAAACCTTGAGTGGATATTTGGGAAAATACTTTTTTTTTGTTAAATTTAATTAAGAAATTATTAGTTCCCAGTATAAACTGAAATCTACAATCCACATATCATGTGAATGTCAAAACCTGTATAGTCTAATCAACCCCGCGAATAATGTATTAGATGAGGTAGAAACCAGAAAACCAAAAATTCTGCCCTCTAGTGACTGCTGTTGACGCCACCTCATTTCCTCCTTTCATTTGTTCTGCCAAGACCTGACACTTCATTTAAAGCTCACACCACAAACAGATGTGGAAAATCATTTATTTAAGATCTCAGTTCTTTTATTTTTTACACAGTTGAGTCAGTAAGAGAGAGTGTTTACTGGGTGTGTGTACATGAAGTGAAACAAAGTGGCGTTTGCATGGGCCAAAAAAATAAAATTAAAAAATCAATAATTATCCCTTTTGCCTTCTGTCCTGTTTATTTTGCTTTTTGATTTTGATATACTGTATTAATCCCACAAGGGAAATTATTGCCCCTGCATTTAACCCATCCAAAGTGAGCATACACTCGGGGCAGTGGGCTGCCCGGAGAGCAGTTGGGGGTTAGGTGCCTTGCTCAAGGGCACTTCAGCCATGAATGTGGAGGGAGCACTCAGCTCACTCCCCCACCGCCATACATTTTTCCTGCTGGTTCGGGAATCGAAACAGCGACATTTTGGTCCCAAAGCCGCTTCTCTAACCATTAGGTTACGGCTGCCCACAGTTATATTAAATATATATATATATATATATATATATAATTATATTATTTATCTTGTAATTTATATTATCAGTATCTTTTATAAATAAACCAATTGGTGGTCAGTTTAATGTTCAATTATGAAAAAAAACTAATCTATTCATTTCATTTACGGCATTTGGCAGACGCTCTCATCCAGAGCGACTTGCAATTATCATTTTTATACCACTGAGCAATTGAGGGTTAAGGGCCTTGCACTAGGGCCCAACAGTGGTGATAGCAGGGATTGAAACGCTGACCTTTAGATCAGTAAACCTTAACCATCATGGCCTTAACCACTAAGCCACCCCTGCCCTATTAATATATCTTAAATAAACATGTGGCCAATTATAGCTCTCCACTGAACAGAATGAGTGCATCAAATGCAACAGCAGTACAACAGAAGTGTTCATAAGAATAATATAAAATAAAGTCCATCAGCATATGTTTGACTTGGCTAACATTAGACAAGAATGTCTAACAGGATTAATAAATATATTTATTAGGGACCTTACCATTTGACCATTTGCAGCTTATTTATTAATTTGCTTTAAATGGTCTATAATTAAAATGACCTAAAAACCATCACCCAACTCCATGCAACTGAGTATTCCAGCTCAAATCCAAATGCGTTTATGGACAGGTAGAACCATCACCACATTCTGCATTTGTAACTGTTCTAGGACATTAGTCATTATTCAGAAATATATAATACAACTATTCTAGATACTTTTGTTGCTACCACTTAGTGTAAAAATTTAAAAGTGGGCTAGGAGGTGATATAATGCATAATAAACAGTAACGGTATTGGTCAGTAGTGTGGCTGTAAACAGTTATGATGAAGGGTCTTAAAAGGAAAGTACTTATAATTTATGCAGTAATATGCACACAAGCAGCATAAGTTGGAAAAAAAAACCAACTTTTTATTTGAAAAAGTACACAACACACATCCGTTCAACCTTTAAAAAAATTTAAACACTGCATATTTTTAAATAAATTACGATTCAGGAAAAAAAGCAAAATCAGCTATGCTCCAAGATTTCATGATAATTGGCCTAAAATATTTTCAGGAGCTGTTCTGAGATCAGTGAGGAGCTTGTACATTAATTCTTTGTTTCATTGTTGTTTTTTCCTCCCCAAGTGAAACCCATTCAACACTAAAGACCTTCTAATTCTTTCCATCTGACAATTTTTAAAATATTAAACCACAACATTATTAAAGTCAATTTTCAAGAAGTTTGGTATAAAGCTTCTCACATACTGTATGTACAAGTAGCTAATAAATAACATTTACAATATTTACTAATTTTTGTCTAAATAATTGGATGTAAGCACAAGGGAAGTTACCATATTTTCTTTTTATTTTATATACTTATTATTTTTTTCTCTCCAAATTCTAACTAGGGAATAAAATGAAATGTGGTTTAGAAAATAATACATATGCGATGTACATGAATTTCCAATAACTTTACCACAGCAATTTACAGAAACTCATAACTAAGTGTACTTCGTAAGCATGACCATTTCTAGTTGAATTTAATGCTGTGGAACATCTGCGAAATAAGTAAACACTTATGTTATAGTAGCTATAAACAGTAAAACAGTAGCTCTAAACGATCATTCCTTTACCAGCCTCACTTTTTTATTACTACGACAAAAAGGAGCTTGTAAGCAGAAATATCCTGAAGCTTGCAGTTCCAGTTCTCTGCCTTTAAACATTTACCTCAGAAAACGTGCTGAAATTGGAGACTCCTTCTTAGCATGTTAATAAAGATCTCCTTACAGAAAGTTTAATCACATCAATTATTACTTGTTTTGCTTGATTCACTAAGAGCACTTGGAGAACTGGTTTGTTGTTAGTACTAGATTGTGTAGATTGTCCGCTCTATAAGTCCCCGTGAGTGAGACACAGTAATATAAACCTCTGATTTGAGTTAAATTGATGTTACTGCCACTATCTGAGCTGCTTTTAATATAAAATTAATCAACATTGAACAATTACTGTAGAATGAAGAATTCAAAAGCACTGTGGTTTAGTGTTCTCTATATTCCAACCTTTTTTCCTTCCTTTTTTGGTGAAAGGTAATTTCTCTCGCATCATGTATCCTTGCAAATTTCTGCTCTTATGTTCTACAGTCACTTCCCCAATGGTTCATCCAACATATGTCACTTTTAAATGGCAATGAAATGAAGTCGGTTAGAAGGTTTTAAAAAGTGGAACAAAATGCAGATGAACAAAAAGAGAAAAAAAAAGTGCCAACAAAAGTTTACAAGAGAACCTTACACACACCTGATTGTGTTCATTAATATTTGTCAGTACAAAATGTTCATCATTCATTTGTTTTACATTATGATCCCTACCCATAGATATTATACAGCATTACTGAGTACTGTATAACATCAACAATACAATTATGCTCTTCATAGGATAAATCGATGCATACTTCTGCTTGTAGAAGAAAGAAAAAAAAAGATTTTTTTTGCATGCATGTTAAGGACAGTACTGTATATGTTTTGATAGTTAAAGTGTCATAAATCTCATTCAGAGTCACATCACAAGATAACGAGTTACAGTCAATTTCACTCAAACTCATCCACGGCTTTATTTCCTAACAGAAATTATTTTCTGATCTGTTATAATAAAACTGAATGTACAAGATAACTTCAACCCCAAGGACACTCCTAATCTTTAGATTTCCCTGAATATACACTTTTTATACTGTATAAGTAAAGCTCTTACTTATAATGGAAATGGGTAGACCAGTGAGAATATGTGTCCAGGATATGAAACCTGGACTGAAAGATGCATTTTCGAATAAATAATTCAATAAGTAAAAACACTTCAGCCTGCATACTACTGTTTTTCACTTTTAAATAACATTCTGCTAAGATGATATATAAATTAAGGCCTACACACCAGCCGTTATCATTATTCCTCGACAATATTTTAAGCAGATTTTCCCCAGAATGTTTCAACATACCAAGCTGTACATACATGTGTTTCCTCTTAACATTGTACATTAGAGGTCCAAAAGTCTGAATCTTCTGACAAGAACTGTTTTTTAGAAAAATAAATAACCGTGTGTGCTTCAGCCCCAATCTGAAGTGGATTTTGGAAATAATTTGTTCCACTTATAGTACTGTGCAAAAGCCTCAAGCACCCAATTTTTTGTTTTTAAGAAAAATTTTTGCTATAAATTGTATTTTTTTAAAATTGTACATTAGCAAGTTACAAAATAAAATTGTAGTTTTTACAAAAATTAGTTTTCCCAGCACAAAATTAAATAAAAAAAAAAAAGCAGCATTTTGCACAAGACACCACTTTTCAGACAAAAATGTAATGTAGGCTGCTGTGCTTTGCCTGCAAATAGAGAAGTAAGCGTCATCATCAAAACCTCCAGAACTGTGGTTCTATAAGATGCTCAGTAAAAGTTAGCAGCTCATTCATTACCTTGTAAAACTGCATAAACTGTACCTGAGACTACTGTATTTTTAAAGCAAAACCAAACATCGACTTGGTTTCATTTATTAATGTTTACTGTGCTTTATAGAATTTATGTAGAAACATTTAATTTATTTTTATGTAAATATAAAGCATCAATCATTGTAATACAGCATTTCTTTGCATGTGCTGAAAACTTTTGCACAGTACTGTATATCATAAAGATTTCCCAATGATCACAAAAAATTAGGAATGACTGATTTTTTATTTTTTTTTAACAGCATTTATAGTTACATTTTAATGTTATGGAATCTGTACAAGACAAGTTATTCATTGTCACTTATGGTGTAGAAGCTGCAGTGTTATTTATGAACCAGCCTCCATTTTCCTATCCCTTACGGTTAAAAGCAATCGGCCACAAAAACTTGAGTATTTTTTCTAAGACTTGGGTTCCTTGACATGTCCACATCGACAATAGGGAAATATTAAAAGATGCACACCAGAGTAATTTTTCCTATAGGGAAAAATTAAAAGATGCACACCAGAGTCCTTTACCATATATGAAAGGTGGACTGATGTCAGGTGGCTGGGTGATGTTAGATGGGGCAACATGCATGAGCACTGTGCAATTTCTGCAAATCCTCGGGAAGTACTTGTAGGTACTTTGCTGTGGTAAGTATATGCTGTGGTTGACTAAAGGCATGGTTTTATGTGTTTGTGCAAGGTTAAGGCAACCATATTACAATTTTAAAAAATGAAGATTTAAAAAATTTATTTTTTTATTTAAAAAATTTAAATAATTAAATTCTACTTAAATATTGCAAAAAGGAAATGTCTTGTGCATCAGTGTTGCAGATCTACAATATCCATCATTGCTACAATTCACAACTTGTTATTTATTAATAATAATGTTAATTCTTGCATTAATTCTTGATTCAGCATTAAAGCACTGTCCCTCTGTAATTCCCACTGGAGTTAATCTGGAACTAGATTATCTTATTTCATGCCACACTGCCAGAAATAGAGGTACAGTAGGAGTCCATTTCTCTTCCCCAAAGGTACAATTACGTACCTTCTCAGGCTCATTATTGGGCCTCAAGGCAACTGTAAAGCTTTTAAAGGCAAAAAGCTACATATCTGTTATCAGGAATTAGATAAAGGGCACAAATGAGTACCTTAGGGGGTCCTGCCCCAGCGGCAAAAAGAACATTCTGAGAGCGCAGAGTGCTAGTCCTTTGTTCTTACAACCAATACAAAACGCCAAAGCTGGATTCAAATAAACACATGTGAAAACACTCAAAAGCATGATTTTTTTTTTTTTTTTTTTTTTGGGGGGGGGGGTTTATTTGAACATTAAGTGAGAAGGTCCTGGGTTCCATGCCCAGGCTCAGGTGTTTCTGTGTGGAGTTTGCTTGTTCTCCCTGTGCTTGTGTGGGTTTCTTCCTGGTACTCTGGTTTCCACCCACAGTCCAAAGACATGCACATTAGGCTAACTGGCCATTCCAAATTGACCTTAGGTGTGAGTGTATTGCTCAGCAATGGTCTGGCAAGCTGAGCTGGGTGTACCCTGCCTTCGCTCAGTGTCGGCTGAGAGAGGCACCAGACTCCCGGGCGACCCTAGTAGGGTTAGACAGTTCAGCAAATGAGTGAGTGAGTAAGTAGCTTGTTTATTGAGGCCTTGTTGTATTTCTGTACAGTCAAATTTGAGAACATTTCAGGTATCCACGTGCTGTTTACAGAACAACCGAATGGCGTTCCCTTTATTTTTGCTGATATCAGCTTCAGTACTGATAGGATATCGGTTTTATACGCCATCACATCTCTCAAATTGCTGTGATGTATGTGTCAGGCAAATGAACACACATATAATCTCCTAATGCAGGGTTTCATTGCTGTTTATTTACCTTACTACAGACCACAATGTTTTTTCGCCATCCAGTTTCATCACAGTTTTCATTTAATTAAAATAACCACGTTACTACAAAAAACTTATGAAAAACAAATTAGAAATTTTCATAATAAGTTAAGATAAAGAAGATTAAAAACAGTTCTTCATAGGGGTTGCAAACTTTTGGACCCTGTACCTTATTTGTGTAGAGTTTTATAACTATACATTTGTAGTATGTACAGTGTAATGTATAGAATTCTGTTGGTGTAAGTGCATGCTCATAACATCAGTAGCACGTATAAATACAGCGGCAAGAGAAGATTATCAATCTGTGATGTGTACGCCTCTAGCATTGCTACCATAGCTATGGAGCCCACAACCCATGTATAGCTGGCATTTAAGTTTATGCTGGCATCCGCTATCAGGAATATGGCCACAGCGATTATCTGTGCAAACACAGAGGTTGCTGTACCCTCAAAGGTCTTTTTGGTGCCTGGCCAGCGGATCTCACCTGCTGTGCTTCCAAAAATCGATGCTACAGTATCTCCAACCCCTACAGCTAGGACCCCAGCGTAGGGTGCCAATCCCCCAGTGCCTGGCACTCCTCCTTTTGACATGCATGGTCCTTGAGAGAGCCACACAGGTACTGAAATTCCCAAAAGCAGGTAGATATGAGTGAAGATAATTGGCCCCGAGTCCCTATCATCCAGAAAGAGCGCCAATGACCTGCGCAACAGCGAGCCCAGTGGGCGAATCTGGAAGATACGCACTAATTCCAGGAAAAGGAACAATGCTAGACATGCAACAGCTGCCAGATGCAGTAGCGGGCGGTCAAGTGCCAACCCAGGGGCGAATGTTAACACAATAAGGAGGTGAAAGTACTTTCTTACTGCTGTGGAGGCTTGGTACTTCTTGGTGCCTTCTGAGCGCCGGCTGTTCTGCCGCACTACCACAATCATTGCAGCCAAAACAAGGAATATCCAGTATGCCAACAACCAGAGACGGTCACTCTTGTGAGTGAGGAATTCTAAAATCCAAATGAAAGGGTGGTGTCCAGTGAGGAGCGACAACCAAGGAACAAGCAATCCCAAGCCAAGTACGGCCGTCATGACATGGAAAAAGGTGGATGCCGCCCATGTTTCAGATTCCATAAAGAGGAATAGGAGGGCAAAGACCAGGCCAAGCAAAACTAATCCAGCTACGGCTACAGGGAGGAAAAAATGTAGGGGGTCCATGTTGGTACTGGCACTAGCGCTCAATGAACGCTTGATCAGCTGGTTGATCATGAAGCTAAGGCCACCCAAGATGAGCAGGGCTTCTCCAGGTGTGAAGCAGCGAGGAAGTAGATAGAGGAGGATCAGACTTAGGTAGACAAAGATTAGCAGCACCTCTAGCACCTCAATCACCTCTGAAACCAGGAGTGTTTGTTTGACTGTGTAAAGGATGGCACTAGCAGCAATTCCTGTAATCACACAGGTGTTGCTGGGCACCGGGCGCGTGACTCCCAGTGCGATCAGCGACAAAAACAATGCCAGCATCATCCCCGTCACCGTGATCACCATTGCAAAACGCTCAAAGTGGACATTCCCAACAGCGACACAGCGACCCCGCAGAGTGAGCCCGAGCAATGGGAGTAGCATACTGGCCGGCAAGACACCACTGTTCGCTGAAGGGCGGAACTGGAAGACTGCTGCTCCTGCTCGCAGAAGGCGATCCCACTTGTGCTGGACGTAGAATGCTTGGACAGCCAAAGCAATGCAACACCATGAAAGCTGGTTCCACACGGCCACATGCACACACAGGACGATGGAGAATACCACCAACGACTCCACCAGCGCCGGATCCGTCTGCATGATGGGTGAACTGTGTGTAAAAAGATGTGTGGCGTTACTGACTTCAGGACTTCCTTGAAGAACGGAGATGCACTTTTCAGAACAGTTTGAATCTTTGGCTAAGGTTTAGGATCACTGACATGGTCCTCAACGGTGTCCCCTCCACCTCTGAAAGAAACACAACAAAATGATAACCATCAAAAACAAGCTTTTTAAAAAGTTGTTTAGTGTAGTTGGCTACTACATTTTCTATAGTACTTTTTACAGTATAAAACAATATATCATGAACACATGAATAAGCACAACAACTCATGCTAAGGACTCAAATATTCAAATAAAATACAAAATAAACACAGCTAGACCCAAGCCCCCAGTGCAGCTAACTGGGTTATCAAAGGCCGGCCATGTCTCTCACTGTCTGTGGTGAGAAGCATGCAAAAGAACCATTGCTGACTTTCGTAAAGAGTTGGCTGCACAGCCGTCAGCGTGTTTCTGCCCTGCGATGTCCTGTCGAGCTGTCCAGGGTGTACTCTGCCCTCGCTCAGAGTCGGCTGAGATGGGTGCCAGCCTCCCCAGGACCTTAATTAGGATTAAGTGGTTCAGAAAATGAATGAATGAATGAACTAGACCCAAGGTCCTTTGGGGCATTTTAGTAAATTTTAGGCTGTCTCGACAATTTTTAGTTACGACGGTCCATAGGGTCCTCGGTTATTGGAAAGCAATGTTGATAAAATCTTTCCTTCATTCGTCCGCTGAGCCTCTTAATCCTATTAGGAGCCAATCTCATCTCAATCTGCGTGAAGGAAGGGTACACCCTGAACAGCTCGCACTCACACCTGTGGGCAATTTCAAGCAACCAATTAACCTAAAGTGCTTGTCTTTGGACTATGGAAGGAAACCCATGCAAGCACGGGGAGATCATGAAAACCACACAAAAATGCTCGTCAAGCCTGGGACTCAAAGCCAGGACCTTCTTGCTGTGAAGCAGACGTACTAACCACTATGCCAACATGCCGCTCAGATTTGACTAACTGATCTTGGTAAATCTGCTCCCTGCGTCATGTGATGAGTTGTACAGCAGAGTAAGTATGGTCATGAATGTATTAATTGCTTTATTGTTTTTATCATTATCTTTTCAGGTTGTCTGTCCATACATAAATTCCGGGCCATTCTTGTGAACGCAATATCTCAAGTAGAAATGCACTTAGGGAGTGCAGACCTCCACCAAGGTAGTGCAATCTCATCTTTATATGGATTATCGTGGCGGATGATGTAGAATTACGTTTAGACGTAATAGAAGTAGATCTTTATTATATACATGTAATTTAACATATCTTGATGTTAAATTACATGTATGTTCTAGAATTCAGCCAATATTTTATGGTCACAAGTAATAATCTTTAAAAACACAATACCAATCATGATCCCAATTTGAGCCAATCATATTGGTCCAACGCCTCAGCCAATTTTGTTTCAATATGTACCGATGTTCTCTGATGAGATTCTGAAGTTTCATCTGATGTTATGATCTATACTGGTGTCCCTCTGATTCGTTCCAACATGTCTCCAATATTGTATAAAAAAATGCATGAAATTACAGAAATGTGATTGAAATTGTCTCTCGATGTGGCTCCCTTTTTTCTTTTTCAAATTCAATACCAATGTCACACCGATCACTACCCATGTGTACCAATTTTTCTCTGATTTTTTTCTCTTTTTTTCCCCCAGTGTACTCCAAATGCAAGAAAACGTCAAATTTTTCAACACCCCCAAAACATTTCTCTCTTCCCCAAAGTTTTCCTTGAAATTCTACAATGTCCTCCGATGTTCACTGAGGTCTTCTGATGTTTTCCGATTTCCTTCGATGTAACATGGGAATATGATGTGGAAAATCGGGATCATGATCAGTATCGTGTGAGTGCATCTTGACGTCCTAATTATTATTAGCTGACTATTTGGACTGAAGCATATGGGGTCATGTTGGGTCCACTGTTAAGGTGCTGGGTTGTTGATCAGAGGTCAGGAGTTTAAGTTCCAGTGCTGTCAGGCTGTCTCAGTCGACGCCCTTACCCTCCTTAACCCTACCTGCTCAACCACATACTCATCGACCACACAGAGGTGGGAGAAAGGTGTAAATTACCAACCAGTGTAATTGAATATACAGGACAGCAGTGTTCTTCTGCACAGGCTGTTGTTGTACAGGACAGCAGTGTTCTTCTGCACAGAGATGTTATTGACATCTCTGTGCAGAAGAACACAGGACAGCAGGGTTCTTCTGCACAGAGATGTTATTGTGCACTGAGAAGCCCTGGTGCAACTCTGTTTCCATGTGACATATCAGTTTCTCTTCTACCTTTTCAGAAAAAAAGGGCTACTATACTGTAATCTTCCTTGTCACCGAGGTCCATTTATGTACCTTAAATCATTTACCGGACTGCGTTTTCAGCTAAAAGATACAAATTAAAAGGAACTACATTTGTACCGTTACAGGCTGTTCGTAATAATAGTAGCCAAATCACAAACAAAAAACTAAAGACTTGTAACATACAGGGATTTCATCTGACCAACATCTTGAGGAATTTCAAAACGCTGATGAAATCATCAGGCAGTTGCTAAATGCACATGACTCAACCATGACCCTTACCACCCTGAACTTTGGTCCATTCAGTGCTGGAATATCACGTGGACTATTAACCGTGAGTTAAAACGTTACACTAATATGGCCAAAAGTTTGTGGACACCTGACCATCATATCAATACACTTCTCTACACCAAATTGTTAAAAGCACATAACTGCTGCTACACTATACCATTACGATTACTTTTACTGGGACTGAGCAGCCCAAACATGTTCCAACCTGGCAATGTCCCTGTGTACAAACTGAGGTCCATGAAGACATGGTAGGCCAGGGTTGGTATGGGAGAATAGCCTTGTGTGGCGTGCACAGAGCCTTGACCTTAACCTGACTTCAAACCTTTAGGATGAACTGGAATACTGACTGCACCACAGACCCCTTCAGCTAGCATCACATGCATAAAATAGTACTGAGGATAGTTATTGGAGCAAGTGTCCACTTTTTGATCAACTAAATTGTCATTTGTTTCCAATTATTATCATACATGAAGTATTATTATAGATATTTTTTCCATGCATTCGATGATGGTAGGCACTTGGGCTTAAAATTACATTTCTTTAACAATACTTATTCACTCAGTCACTCATTTGCCAGACCACTTACTTCTATTAAGGTCACAGGGAGGCTGGAGCCTATTTCAGCCAAAACCAGGGCGAAGGCAGGGTACACCCTGAACAGGTTACCAGTTCATCACAGGACCAAAACACACACACCACTCTTCAAACTCCCACTCACACCTAGGGGCAATTTGGAGCAGCCAGATAACCTAATGTGCATGTCTTTTGGCTGTGGGAGGAAACCAGAGCACTCAGAGGAAACCCACGTTAGCATGGCACAAACATGGAAACTCCACACAGAAACACCCTCGCTGATCCGAGAACTCGAACCCAGGACCTTCCTTCTGTGAGGCGGAGGCGCTAACCACTACACTACTGTGCCATCCTGTTTCGCGACAGTGAGAAAAATATCATAAAAATTAGTTTTCCGAGCCTTTGTTGTAATGTAATGTGTATGTTTTATTGGACTCTGGAAAGAATCTTGCAGAATGCATGAACTGTCATGAAATTTTTTATAGTTTGTTAAGATCAAAATAGTCATCTATACAAGGGTTGTGCTAATCTATGGCAATATATAAAGTATAGCAATATGTATCAAATGCATGGATTTCCAGGTAATATCCATGGATTCATCAACGTAACAAAAAAACAAACAAACAATAACGTAAACTCAAAATCACAGACTTCCTGGATATGCTTTCCAGTCCCTGCTGTAAGAACCATGAGTCTAGTAAGACTTGGCATGAAGAATGCTGTGCTATATAACATTACACTGTAATTCATAATGCATTTCAGTTTGGAGTAGCCAAAGGTCCTCCCAGATCATATCAGATCATATATCAGGACACTATGGGATGTTAAGAAGAGGCATAATAAACTCCATGAAGGTGATCAGATCATAGAGGTGTCTGGCTGTTGGATCTGAGTTTCTTAGAGTAATATATACAAATAAAAAATATCTAATTGGAAGGACTGTGTAATGAAACACTACACCTTCAAGGAGATGTTATTGTGATGTAATAGTAGCCATTACACCAGCCATCAGTAAAAAAACCCTTACACGTCAAATTAAGGAGAGAAATTAATAAATAATATGAATTAAAATGCATTTTATTATAGAGGATCTCTCTGATACATGGCCTTTCTTAACTGTAACAATCACAGGATCACTACTAGCATGAATGAATAGAAGGCTAATGATCAAACCTGAAACAGACTCTATAATCCAATCCAATCCAATCCAATTAAATGATCAAATCAGAAAACAGTGACGTCACCTACCAGCAGCTCGTTGTGAAAATATTAAAATGTTGAAAAATCAGGTGGTGATCATGTATAGTATTACAGCTTGCTTCTAGCACGCTAGTATTACTGCCCACCTGCATTCTGACTAATCCCGCCTCCTGCACTGCTATTGGCTACTGAGCTCAGTGTTCTATGCTTTGATTGGTTAATAAATCAGACTCAGTCGTCTCGCGGATTGGGCAGTTTAAAATAATTGAAGTTTATATCGTAAACATGTAAAATGTTTATAACTGAAAAACAGTTGTCCGTTTTTTGTTAGAAAAAGTCTATTGTAAGAGGATGGGTCTATAATAATACAGGTGGAAAAAAATACGTAACACAGGATATCACGTGGTACTACAGACGTTTTTGTTAGTATAGTAAAATTTACTATAAACATATTTTTTTTTATCATTAAATTAAAAGTAAATTTATTTTATCTTTTTATGTGTGTGTGTGTGTGTATGTATGTGATGGATAATAAGAGGGATTCCGGAAATTTAATCGATAATCTGACGTAACGGTATTGCGCGTTCCTGATTGGTCATATCGTCGGAGTGAAGATGGCGGACTCGGAGATTTGTATCAGGTAATTGAAAAGAGAAAAAAACAAAAACAAACAAACTTTAGTATATTTCAAACCGTAATATTCCTAACTTTCTTTGTGTCGTGTTGGTACTTAAGAATCGCTCTACCGAGTTATAAAAATGTTATCACGTCTTTCTCGGAGCTATGTTTGGAAAGTGAGAGTCCACAATGTGGAGGGAACGTGGTGGTTAAATCCCAAATAACAACATTGAATATCTAGGGCACTATATAGGAGGGTTAACGGTCGTTCATTATGCGCGCTATGTAGTGCAGGAGTCTAGGGTGCATCGGGTCGTTTGGGATTGAGTTAAACTGAGGCGGTGAAAGCTAAGCTAACAATGAAGCTGTTGGACAGGTCGCTAAGCACTGAATCGAAATCATTATTTATTAAAGGAAACCTTTAAAATAATTTAAATATTTACACTACAACTTGTTAATGCTTTCGAGGGCGGATTTTTTTGGATATTTAAAAAATAATCAGGTTTTATTAGGACAATTAGAGTTCTTTAGATATGAAACTAACCATCATGCCTTCGCATATATGCATGAGTAAGTTAAATAAGAGGGAGAGTAACTGTAAAAGTCTGAGGTACATGGAAATATATCCTGCAGAGCTTTCAGAAATCATTAAATTAAATGTTTCCGCATAAAAATTACTAGCTAGTGTTTGGTGTGGCGACCCTTTGCCTCAGAAGTAGTAGTTTCAGGTGCAGCCTGTGAAGTTTTATAAAGAAATGAGCTGCAAGTTTTACTCAGCCTCATACAGAACCAGCTCCAGTTCTTCTGGACACTGACTGCTCATCTCTCACTTATTTACCGAACTGATTGCTACTAGGGTTGTGGCAAAGGTGGAGTACACCCTGAACAGCTCACCAGACCACACAACCTTTCATACTCACATCCACATCTAAAGGCAATTTGGAACATAGCCTAATGTGCATGTATTTGGACTGTGGGAGGAAACCCACACAAGCACCAGGAGAACATGCAAACCCCATGCAGAAACGCCCGAGCCTGTGACTCGAACCCAGGGTCTTCTTGCTGTGAGGCCACTGAACCGCCCTTACACTTTGACCATAATGTTTGGTTTTTATGGAAGTCTTCGTTATGTTTTTGTGCCGGGGATTTTAAAACGATTTTACACTGACATGATAATGGAGAAGTCGTAAAATAATAATCACAAATATGGCCGCATGCAGTAATTCCGGCGTCCAAGCGAAGAGACTAGTGAAGAAGGTATTGGGGGGGGGGGATATTAGATGGAGTGGTGAGGTTGAGTGATGAAGCATATGTGGGGGTGAGAAAGGAAAAGAAAAATGTCACGGGAAAACTTCGTGTTTGGAAGCGTCTGTCAATCAACAGTATCTTTACGCTCTGATTGGTAATCGCTCGACTTGCGTTGTGTGAAAGTTCAGCCCACTTCGTGTCGCGCAATCATTGATTTTGCGTGATCGCTGAATGTGGCTTAAGACTTTTGCATAGTACTATACAATAAAACAAGAATTTCTGTATTTTATATTGAAATCTTCCTTATAATAAATAATTCAGGTAGAAGTCACTCTCTTTTTAATGGGTGTTTTAGTGACTATGATAAATAATATGCCCCAGTTTTAGTTGCCCTAATCATCAGTACAAAGCTTTATCACTTGTATTTCAGAAGCAGTCGGGAGTTATGGACCATCTTGTTGGGGAGATCTGCTCTGTGGGAACCGGTTAGTAAATCTCTATTTGAAATTTACCTTTCCAACAAGTTTTAGTGAATTTCTGACTGGTCATTAATGTGGAAAACCCACTGTGGATGTGTTACATATACGACCTGAATACCGGAAAAGTTGTGACGTTCTTCAAATTTGAATTAAATGAAAACTAAAAGACATTCAAATCACATGTGCCAATATTTTATTCACAACAGAACATAGATAACATAAATGTTTAAACTGAGAAATTGTACGGTTTTTTGTTTGTTTGTTTGTTTTTTACAAAATGAGCTCATTTCAAATTTGATGCTTGTTACAGGTCCCAAAATAGTTGGCACAGGGGCATGTTTACCATGGTGTAGCATCTCCTCTTTTCAAAACAGTTTGAAGACGTCTGGGCATCGATGTTATGAGTTATGAGTTTTGGTGTTGGTATTTGGTCCCATTCTTGGTTTCCAGTTTCTGAAGGGTCCGTGGTCGTCTTTGAAATATTTTTCGTTTAATGATGCGCCGAATGTTCTGTATAGGTGAAAGATCCCGACTGCAGGCAGGCCAATTCAGCACCCGGACTCCTTACCGACGAAGCCATGCTGTTGTAATAGCTGCAGCATGTGGTTTTGCATTGTTCTGCTGAAATACACAAGGCCTTCCCTGAAATAGACGTCGTCTGGAGGGGAGCATATGTTGCTCTAAAACCTTTATATACCTTTCAGCATTCATAGTTCCTTCCAAAACATCCAAGCTGCCCATACCATATGCACTGATGAACCCCCATACCATCAGAGATGCTAGCTTTTGAACTGAACGCTGAAGGTTTCCCTCCTCTTTAGCCCGGAGGACACGGCGTCCATGACTACCAACAAGAATGTCATATTTGGACTCGTCTGACCACAGAACACTTTCCCACTTTGAAACAGTCTATTTCAAATGAGTCTTGGCCAACAGGACACGACGGCGCTTCTGGACCATGTTCAAATATGGCTTCCTTTTTGCATGAGAGAGCTTTAGTTGGCATCTGTAGATGGCACGGCGGATTGTGTTTACCGACAGTGGTTCCTGGAAGTATTGCTGGGCCCATTTAGTAATGTCAGCATTTGTTTTTAAAGTACTCCACAATCTTTTTACGTACTCTTTCACAGGTTGGAAAACCTCTACCCATCTTTACTTCTGAGACTCTTCCTCTCTAAGATATCCTTGTTATAGCTAATCATGTTACTGACCTGATATCAATTAACTTAGTTAGTTGCTAGATGTTCTCCCATCTGAATCTTTTTAAGCTTTCTTGCTTTTTGAGCCATTAGTTGCTCCGTGCCAACTTTTTTGGGACCTGTAGCAGGCATCGAATTTGAAATGAGCTCATTTTGTGCATAAAATTGTAAAATTTCTCAGGTTAAATATCTATGATGTTATGTTAACACTGATTTTTATGGGTCCAAAAAGTGGAAAAATATCACCCCTTTAAATCAACATGCGCTCTTGAGAAAGGAGTTTATGCAGACCTTTAGCTCACCAAGGAGCTTATGTTTTCTTAGGTTTGTAAACTGGTTGGCAGGATTGTCTAAAAAAATTGCATGTGGATTTTCTTGAAATTTCTACCAGAGGAGGGGGGTTTGGACAAGGAAGACTTCATTAGATTTTCGAGATAATCTGGATCAAATTTTAGATCGGGGAATATTTTAAAGGGTTGTTTACCATTATGAGAGAAGATGATTTATTTGGAAATGTTATATTACCGAAGGCCTGACAGGAGTTCTGTTTTTATCTAATTATTTATTTAGTTTTGTTTTGTTTGTGGCTTGGTGGAGGTTTGCACTCTTTGAGTATTCTTGTTTTGGCGTGTGTCCCTAACCCCTTTTCTGCATAATTAACAATTTTATTTGTACAGTCCCAGATCCAAGCGGAGCTAGAGCGATATGGAGAGCGCTTATTGCAGGGCCTAGCGTACTACAAACCTCCCAGGTAAAGACCTTTTCTAAGAGTTTATTTAAGGAATCCAGCTGTCCTTCTTCCATATAATAAAGAAATAATATTGTTCCAGAGAATAATCTTAAGTCATATTTTACACTGAGTTTACATTTGTGATGTGTTTACTGCAGGATATAATGATGTACAGTAGAGTATTTGTGTAAATGTGGTGCTTATTTGTGTGCAGCTCTTCATCAGCAGACAAGTTAAAGTCAGATAAAGACGTCCCTCAGTCTCTCAAAGAATTCGGCCTCCGCATCAGCAAACTTCTGGTAATCAAAGTGACACATTTTGAGCCATTAAAACTCCTCCACATGTGACAAAATGTTGACACCCTGAATTGACAGTTAAAGTCTGTATACCCAGATATGAGCTCTCACTTATTGTGTGTGTGTGTGTGTCAGGGTCTGGATGAACAGCAGAGTGTAAAGATTCTGCAGTGCTACCTGCAGGAAGACTACAGAGGAACTCGAAACTCACTGAAGACCGTGCTGCAAGACGAGAGACAGAGCCAGGCCTTGCTGCTCAAGGTCACACCCCTCTGTCTGACTCTTTTTCTTTCTGTTTGTTCTCCCAGACCTACATCTGTTGGTCTAATTTCTTGTCCATGAGTCTCACTCTACTTTTTCCTTTTTTGTGTCTTGCTGTCTGGTTTTCCTGTCCACGTGTTCCTCTGTCTGGTTTTCCTGTCCACGTGTTCCTCTGTCTGGTTTTCCTGTCCACGTGTTCCTCTGTCTGGTTTTCTGTCCATCTTACACATACTCTTTTTTTTCCCCCTCTCTTTCCATGTGTCTCTCTCTGCTTTTTTTCTGTCCATGTCTCACTGTCCTTTTTCTTCTCTGGGTGTCACAGTCTCCTTTTTCCTCACCATGTGTCTCACTGTCCTTTTTTCCTGTCCACATGTCCCTCTTTGTTTTCCTCTGTTGATTTCTTGTCTTTGTTTTATTGTCTGTGTGTATGTCTGTTCATTTTTCTGTTCCATGCTTTTCTTCCTGTTTTTCTTCCCATACGTAACTGTATCTTTTCTTGTCTCTCCCTTGTAAGTCTCTTTACGTTTTAATTTTATGCCTGTGTGTCTAAATCCAGAGTAGTTGTATTAGCATGATCATGTTCATGTGCTGCAGTCTGTCTTATACATTCTCTTGTGTGTGTTCTTCAGATAGCAGATTACTACTATGATGAGAGAGTTTGTCTCTTGCGCTGTGTCCTCCTCCTCCTCACTTACTTCCAGGACGAGAGGCATCCCTACAGGGTAAAAGAGCTGCTTGGCATCAAATCTCTAGGTTTTTTTTTTTGGGTTCTTGAATCAGGCAGTCACAAAGAAGGTGTATAGAATCAGCCGCAACGTGATTTATGAATAATATGTAATTGTGAGATCACAAAGATGAGGCCATAGAATGACCCTGATTTTTTTATTTTTATTTTTATTTTTATTTTTTTTAAATTGTAGCTGGGTGATGTGGTCTGAAAATCATACTGAAGTATTTTCTGACATTTTCACAACAATATTCATCATGATGATATAGTATGCATGAATATATATCCATAAAAATGATGTTCAGGTGCAAAAAGTACACAACAGAATGTGCAGATGGTGCTTGTGCACACCTGAGTTCAGGCTCGTCGGGCACCTGTCATAAACGTATGCCACTGGCTGCAGCAGTGCGCTGTGGTTTTGCTCTTTACTCTGGAATTCTCTCTGTTTGCGTTCCAGTTCATGTGTGGTGACACATTATATAGTTGGCCAATGATTTGAATGGGCATATCACAATATTTTGAATTATCTGTATAGTTTTTATATATTAACACAGTTTATATATACAGTACTGTGTATTTATGAATATACACTGCCTGACCAAAAAAAGTTGCACACACTAATATTTTCATGGAGTGCATTTATCCTTGATCACAGCATGTAATCTCCATGGCATTGTTGCTCCAGTTGGTCAGG
>JBCNYH010000026.1:21024937-21044082 GCA_039654325.1 Tandanus tandanus
TTCGGACTTTTTTTGTTTTGGTTGTAGACTTTGGGTCGGTGTGACCTGTGTTGCGCTCTGAGGTTGTGATTTTTTTTTTTTTTTTTTTTTTTTTTTTTTTTTTTTTTTTTATACAGGTGGCCATGGTAACAACTTGATAGCAGTTTTGGCCAAGTACATTTACCATAAACACGATCCTGCTCTGCCGAGACTCGCCGTTCAGCTGCTCAAGAGACTCGCCTCGGTAAAATTTAAATAATGATAAAATTACTCAGATAAAATATTTTAGTTTATATGCTTTCAGTAAGTAGTGTCACGTTCATCAATCAACATTTACAAGCCTGCAAAATCTCATTCTCTTTGTCTGTCCTTCTCTCTCCATGGGTCTGTCTGTCTCTCTCTTTCTCTTTCTGTGTGTCTCGCCATCTCTCTAACTCTTTTGCTCTCACTCTGTGTGTGTGTGTGTGTGTGTATATCTGTTCCACTTTATTTTGTTATACTGTCTCTTTTCGTGTCTCCCTTTGTTTGTGTGTGTCTCTCTCTGTGTGTACTTGTATGTCTCTCTCTCTCTGTCTGTCTCTCTCTCTCTCTCTGTGTGTGCATTTTTCACTCCGTGTGTGTTTGCACGTGTCTCCTGCTCTCCGTGTGTCCCTTTTTGTGTTTGTGTTTGTTTGTCTGTGTGTCTGTCTGTGTTTCTTTCTCTCTTTCTGTGTGCATGTTCTCTCTCTCTCTCTCTCTCTTTCTCTCTGTATGTATGTATATGTAGGTGGCACCCATGTCAGTGTATGCTTGTTTAGGCAATGATGCAGCAGCCATCAGGGATGCATTCCTTCGACACATGCAGAGCAAGACAGTGGACCTGCGCGTCAAAGTCACCATCTTGGAGTTTCTCACTGTTGCCGTAGAAACACAGCCGGGCCTCATTGAGCTTTTCCTCAATCTTGAAACCAAGGAAGGCAACGAAGGGACAAAGGTCAGCAGTCATCCAAGTATCAGTGCTGAGCATGAGAGCTCACTCTTCCCAGAATGCTCTGTGGCAAGTAGCAAGCTATAGATCTTAAATTGAAGTCTAGCAGGTAGCAGTCACGTGCTTCTAAAAAAAAAAAAAAAAAAAACCATTGCATTGGTTTCTGGGAAGAGTGAGCCGGCCGCTGTTTGGGCAGTAAACCACTATACAATTACTAATTAAATTCCGTAACAGTCAGAGCACTCTCTTTCTCACATGGTAGAATGGTTATAATCCATCAGTCCAACCAGGTTTTTTCCATGAATTAGTATTTTTGTGGTAGATAAGCCTTGAATGGGTTCTAGGTACTGCTTCCACATTTGTGTACTAAGTATCTGAATAATTGCCTATCTGTCAGGAGTTCTCTCTGGGGGAGTGGAGCTGTCTATCTGTGGTCCTGGAGATGTTGGACTCAGATCTGCAGAACCAGTCATGGTGTCCTCCCCTGCTGCAGCGGGCAGCACTCGCCTTCCTCCATGCGCTGTGGCAGGACCGCAGAGAGAGTGCATTGTCTGTACTACGCAGCAGGTACACACACCGCACATAATTTTGTTTTGAGGACAGTAAAAGAGACTGCGTTATCAGTGTGGAGCACAATGTCATCATTTGATTCAAATAAAGTGAACATTTTTCCTTATTTTTTTTTTTTCCATTTGGTTGAGCAGTGCATGCAGTCTACACTGAAATTACTGACAGAAACATTGTGTGGTTTTTGTAGCTGTCATGGTTCGCCCAGGTGTGGGGTTGGATTAAACCATCTTTATGCCGATTCTTATTTTAATTAGATTTTTGTCCTTAGGAAGAGGTTCTGGGACAATCTGACCGCGCCACTTTTCGGGACACTTCCCCCACCATCAGAAACCACAGAGGTAAAGCTAAATATGTATATAATGAATATCTGAACTGTTACATGATTGCATTTTGTATATACTACACAGGAACTGCATAATCTGATTAGTTTGCTATCTCAGGTTAATTAACAGTTATTTTTTTAGTATATATTACATGGAAACCTAAGTAAAAAAGTACAAACTCTTTTTTTATTTTAATATTTCTCAAAGGGAATTAAACCCAAACTTAGAAGCTTGCATGTTAGTTAGTCAGTTCAAAATGCACTATGTTCGGTAATACCATCTTTGTGGAAAAAAATAAAAACGAGCAATAAATCCTCACACAGGGACACCATTGGGAAGTGTGGTACGTACTAGACGTAAAAGAAACTGTAAACACAAAAGTGTCTCATGCATTAAATGCACTGAGCTGTATACTATCCGCCTGTCTGATGTTTGTAAACATAATGTAGTATTATATGATGTGCCTAGTTTTATTTTATTCAGAAATTCACCAGTGTATATCCGATTTGTTAGTCTATTATTGGTATACTGTTATTTTTGCCCTTATCTTGCTTTATTAGAACTTTCAGTGTAACAGGCGAGTTTGGAAGGTTTTTCTTTCAATGTGTAGCGAGTGGGTTAAACAGTTATGCAAGAACCCCTGCTTTAAATGGTGTGTTACAGCAATTCTTATGGTGTACTTGTGCTTTGTACCATTACTCTTCAATCAAAAGCAACTTGACAGACAGGATGACAGAATAATTCATGTCCTTACTTTTAATCTGACTTTTCTACTCTTTTGTTTAGCCATGTATTTTGGAGTCTTGCGCCTTTGTAATGAAGATCATAGGCCTGGAGATCTACTATGCTGTCAGGTTAGATGATATTACACACAGTTTCAAATTGAATGCTGTAAAATTATTAGCGATTATTGTATGCCTTTTTTTCTGTACACCTGTACATGTAGTTTCTAATGTGGTGACTGTGTTCTATTTTCACAGAAGTGAGTGTGAAAAGTGTGAACTTTTACACATTCACACTTGGTCTGTGTGTGAGAATTATTTGCTTAATAATTAATTCTAAAGATTTTTAAAGCATCTACACACCCCGATTAAAATGGAAGCTTTTTGATACTCAAAAATGCATTTCCTCATTTGCATGCTTTCCCCATGCTTGTATTTTTCCTCCGGGTACTTCAGTTTCCTCCCACAGCCCAAAGACAAGCACATTAGGCTACTTGGGTATTGCAAATTTCCCCTAGGTTTGAGTGTGAATGGTTGTGTGGGTGTGTGTGTTGGCCCTGTGATGGGTTGGTGAGCTGTTTAGGGTGTACCCAGAGTTGGCTGAGAGAGGCTCCATTCTCCCAGCAACCCTAGTAGGATTAAGCAGTTGAATTTTAAGTTATGTAAATGAATGAATTAAAAACTCGGGGTGTGTAGACACTTAATATTAGATGTATTAAAAAAAACTTTTGCTGATGTATGAAATCATTTATTAAGTCGTCAAGTTTATTAAGTGTGTGGGTGTATGTGTGTGTTGCAGCGGTAAGCTTGAGGACTCTCTGAAAGCTGCCCTCCAGCGTCTCAGCTCCCAGCGTCGCTATGAATTTTGGTCTCAGTACGTCAGGGAGCTGGTGTGTGTAGCCTGTGAAGATGAAGAAGGAGGAGTGAGGTCACTTCCCGAGACTCAGATGCTCATCTCAGCATGGAGGACCCTACTCATACTCTCCACAAGCCATGTGGGTGCACTACTCTCAAACAGACTCGTATTAGGGTGCGCTACATGCAAAGGAGCCGGTGGTATAGTGGTGTGGGTGCCCGGCTCATGATCGAGAGGTCCGAATCCCTGTTAGACCCCCACTGTGCTAAGAGCAATGGGCATGGTGCCTCTGTCCACCCAGCAGTATACAGTAAATGGGTACCTGTAAAAAATACCGGGAAGGTAACCTGCCGTGTACTAGAGTCCCATCCAGGAGGAGTTGGACACATCGTCGCTTCACGCCACAGAAACCGGGGACGGACGAAATGAAAAAATGCAGCCATTTAAAAATGCAATATAATAAACAAACTTGCAAAACCTGCACGGTCTGTACGGTGAAATCTCGCCTTCGATTCAGTCTGTACTAAAGACTTTGGGCTGAGATCTCTCTGTACAGGCCTTGCACTTGGTTAACTAGACCAGCCGCTACCAAACCATTACAAACAATTGATGGCTTTCTTGCTACATTGTCTTTTCATGAACTAGTTTCAGCCTTTGGTCCCAAGTTATTACTGTGAGAATTTGACTGATATGTCAAGCAGTTTTTGAGATATAGGCCTGCATAGCCACAGAAACAAAATAAAATAAACTACAAAAGCACAAACTGACAGAAGTTAAAACAATACCAGCTATGCTATCACGGCTGATAATAGTTTGCACAAGTTTTTGTCCGTATAGTGTAATACAGTTACAAAATTTTCCTCGGGGGATTAATAAAGTCATCTATCTATCTAACTATCTAAAACAACTCAGCATAGCTACAGTGCTCTGACACGTTATATTCTGTTGTACATTATGCTGCAGGCTGATCCCAGTGTATTACACATAATACATATGCAATAAACTGTACGTCTTATATCTAATATGCACATGTTTGTGTTTCTGTGTACAGTCTGATGTAATGCACCTTAAGGAAGACTCAGTTAGGCTGAAGCTCTTCATGGATGTCTTGGAAGAGACAAAAACAACAGTGAGTCTTGCTTTTCTCTCTCTTACTCTTATAAACAAAGTAATGTGCAAGTGAAGGGTAAGTGTTGTGTTGTTTATGTAGCATAGACTATGACATGGTGGCAAGTTTCATCCCTGTTCAGTACTTTCTCAGATTCATGTGTGTCTCTTGATCACAGTTGCTGATGCCTCAGTCTATTGCATGCATGCGCTTGGGCTCCATGATGGCTACGTTGCTGCTCATCATCCTCAAACAATGGAAAAGGTGTGTGGATCTGCAATTGTATTTTATCCAGCCGTCAAATAAAGATAAATATTATGTAAATGCGATTAAACGTACTGTATTATACAAAACTTTTTCATCCTTACTTCTCTATCTCTCTTAGTGTGTTGGTATCTGCTCCAGCTCTCCTTCCTCCTCTGTCGCTGATATTAGAGAGCGTACTTCAGGCTGATCAGCAGCTAATAGACAGAACCAAAGCCAAGCTCCTCTCAGCTCTCATATCAGCTTTGCACATTCAGGGCCTTAACGGTAAGGTTGTGTCTGAGTGGGGGGGGTTGTGGGGTGGGGGCTGAACAACCCCAAACATATACAAAATTTACAAATATATACAAAATACCTGCAGTTCTAGATTAGCAGGACTGTGTTTGTATATACAGCGTATTGATTATTTTCACAGGAGGAGAGATTACCCAGCTGCCTCAGCTCTTACTGTGTGTATGCGAGACTGTCCAGGACGAGGCTATGGCTTTGATTGACAGCACGCATCACATGATTCAGAAAGGTGACACCCAGGAGGACAGCATGGAGACAGATGCACCAGGCAGCATCCAGAAAGACCAACGGGACTCTGTGAGTGATTCTACATGTATTGGGGTGTGTGTGTCTCTGAGCTAGGGCATGTGTCTGTGTGTTGCTTACTCTGTGTGCAGCGCTGCCACTCTCTGTGCGCAGTGCTGCTTCTGGATGTTGAATTAATTAAAAATGTATTTTCCTCTGTCCTTTCTCTGTCTTTTGCTGTGCAAGGTATGCGTATTGGCCCTTCACCTGTCTAAAGAGCTGTGTAGGGCTGATGAGGATGGTGAGCAGTGGCTGCAGGTGGTGAGGAAGCTGCCCGTCCTGCCCTCAGTTCTCAGTGCCCTTGAACTCAGCCTGCGCTCGAAACACAACCTCTACTTCACCGAGGCAGCTCTCCACTTGCTGCTCACACTGGCTAGAACTTCACCGGTACCCCTGCACATACCATGTCTCAGTTTATCAAGACAAAGGATAGAAATTGCTTCATTGTGGATACTTCTCACTTACCGCAATGATAATGATGCTGCTAAGAAGTGGGATAGCATGCTAGCAATATATCTGCTACATTTCAGGGATAGAATACTATTTCCACAAAGTAATAATAAAGCTCTAATAGATTGTGGTTGTACTCCGGCTCTGTAGGGGGCAGCAGCAGTAGCAGGGGCTGGTGTGATTCAGAGCATCTGTCTCCCTCTTCTCAGTGTGTACGAAGGCCCAGCTAATGGAGCCACACAGGTACCTATTTACTTCTGGTTCTGTTTTCTCATCACAGAATATTCAGTACTTTAATTATCATCAAGAAAACCTAATGAGTTCATAATGATGCTGGATTAAGTGTTTAAATAACTAGTATTTACAAAATAAAGCATTAAAAAAAATTTTTTAAACCAATACAAAATGCTTCTGGTGTATCTGTTTAGTTGTTCATTTTTTGCTTTGCTAGCTGCTTAGCATAATGCATACGCATCATAAATGATGACAATTTAAAGGGAGAACAATAGAATAAATAAATAAGGAGGAGTTTGAACAAAGATTGCGACTTGTAGAATCTATGCCAAGGCACGGTGTTATTCTGGCACATTATAGCCTAACTCTTTACCCAGAGTTGCATGTTGTTGTTTTTTCCTTTAATTTGTCATGTATTTTGTAGTTAATAGGATATTCAAAAATCCAGGTTTGAACTTTCCTGCTGCTCATATTTCAGCATCTTAATGTCTGCTTATGTTTTTTTTTGTTTTGTTTTTTTTCTCCCTTGTATTTGAAACCGTTTTTCTCTCAAGGCATTCTCTCGTAAACCCGTAGACGCCCCCTCCTGGCCCGGAGTGTATCGGCTCTGTCTGTCTCTGATGGAGAGTCTTCTCAAGACGCTGCGTTACAACTTCATTAATGAGGCACTCGACTTTGTTGGAGTTCACCAAGAGCGCATCCTCCAGGTGTGGCTCATCTCCACTGTCATATTAGAGGAGGAACAACAATGTCGCCCACCCATTCTTTATTTGTATGCAGACCTGCAAGGCACAATAAAATATCCCATAGCATCCCTGCCTTGAACATTCTGTGGAAAAGAGACTATTGTCTCAGTGAATGTAGTGGAGATGTAGCAGTATACAGTACAGTAATGTCTATTTGTCTTTCAGTGTCTGAGTGCAGTGCGTACAGTACAGTCTCTAGCATGTTTGGATGAAGCCGACCATACAGTGGGTTTCCTGCTACAGCTCTCCAGCTTCTGTAAAGAGTGGCACTTCCATCTGCCCCAGCTGCTCAGAGATGTACAGGTATACATGTATGCACAAACACAACTGTTTAGCTACTGTAAGGTTGGAGCATGCAAGTACAAATTATAATATTTTTTTTTTTACACAATTCCCTTTAGTCATGGAGTTTTTTGGAATATCATGGAATTTTATTCCAGTCATGGAAAATCCAGGGATCTGATCATTTTTGGGACATGTCATGGAGTATAAGAGAATTTTGTTTGTAGCATGTATGAATTGTAGTTATATTTTTACCTCCACCAAGTGGGGAGGGTTTGAGTCTGGTCGTGTGTGTGTCTTTTACCACAATAACTCGAAAACTAATGGACAGACTTTCACAAAATTTTAACCAAATCTGGGTCTTGGGCCAAAGAAGAATTGATTAAATTTTAGGTGTGATCCAGGATGGTTTTGAGGGATTTTTATTTATTTATTTATTTTGTAAGTACATTGCACAATAGAGCAAGGTGGCAGAAATCAATCAGAATGCGCTGGGAGAAAAAATTACAATAATCATTTCGGAACAGGCCACAAGTAATTCTACATCATCCGCCACTATAAGCCATGCAAAGACGAGATTGCACTTCCTTAGTGTGGAGGTCTGCAGTCTGTGTTCATTTCTCGGTTTTCTTTTCTATATCAGGTTATTTCACTTGAAAGATAAAGTTTGTTAACTGATAAATAAAGCTAGCAAATTGATGGGTTTAAAATAGTTTAGCTAGTTTTTATTTGCTAAGTACAAAGGTAGCTCTTTAGATAGGGAAAGGCAGAGAATTTGGCATTATGACTTAGAGTCTGAAGCCAGCTTTTCCTATTTGACCAGAAATTTAAGAAAGGGGTCAGTAAGTCATCTTTATGATAGTTATAGCAAAAACTGTTTAGGGAAAGTGCTATTTTAATGTTGGTTTATTTGTATGGCAAACAGTGCATCCAAGCATGCTTTAGTTAACGGTCACAATGGCATTCAGTCTGAGCGAGGATTTCAGAGCGAGGAATTCAGTCAGAGCGAGGATTTTTTTTTTTCCTTTAAAGCACAGCACAGATACCTGCAGGAGGAGAAAAACAATTGCATGCTCCTCTCCACTTCAAGGTTATTAAAGTGTTTATTCATTTAAAGTAAAAGGAAAAAAGACTTCTGAGTGCAGTATTGTGTGGTTGAATATAGAATTGGCTTAATCTAATCTAAAATATCTTCAGACTAAAAAAAAAAAAGTATGTTTGCTTTATACCCCTTTCTCACCGACGCAACTTTCACACGGATACCCGCGGTACCTCAGAGAGGAACACCTTGCGGTGTAGATGCAGAAAATGGAACGTTGTCTCACGTTGGAAAGTTTTTTCCTCGTCCTCTTCACTTTGAAGGCATAATTCTGCAACAATTGCTGAGGTGAAGATTCACAGCCTTTTATATCGCGGAAAAAAGGTATGATCACCGTGGGCATCATATGGCAGCAATACGGTGCTTGTCACACATTCACACGTTGTTTACGGTGGTTTTCGGACTTTCTGCAGAAATGCGGTGGAGAAATCAAACATGCAAGAGTTTAGCCCGAGTAGCTGCAGAAGGCTGCAATGCTGACAGTTCTCTGCGGCAACTTGCGAAACACACGAGGACAATCACACGGTGTTCTACGGAAGTATTTCCGTGAAGATCCATGGGTCAAGTTGTCAACCTGGAGATTGCAGATACGAATTCAGGTTGATGCCCCAGCCATCCGTGTCCGGGAGTCCATGGGAGCTAACTGGCTGTGCTCTCACGGGAGGGAGGGATTGCATACGATCACCTTCCTGTCACTCACAGCAATCACCAGCCAACCATGGGCATCTGTGTGCTCATTTGGATTTCTCTCCTAGTGTGTTAGGCCGCCCCAAATACACATGCACAGCAGTGCTTAAAGATGCCGTTGGCAGCATCGCATGCACGCTTACGCCCCTCACTGGTTGGTGATGGTCACATTAGATAGGGAGGCACTATTTGACGGTGGGAATTACTGTCACTGAATACAATTCAACAAAAAAAAAAAGTGTCGTTTTTGTTTTGACTTGCAGGTGAATCTCTGTTACCTGTGTCAGACATGTACATATCTTTTGCACAGCAAGAAAATGTTACACCACTACCTCCAGGTAAGACGCGCTCAATTCAGTAAACATTCCCAAGTGTTATACCCGTGCTATTTTTGTTTTCTGAACATTATACTTTCTTCACAGGCCAAAAATGGGGAGGCTCTACCGCAGAGGCCCCGCCCACAGCAATCTCTACAGCCTGCCTCTAAAGAGCAGCCTTCAGTTGGAGAGCGAGAGGAGGTGGAGTCAAAAGCTCTGCAGGCGGTGCAGTGCAGCCTTCTGAAGATTCTCAGCAAAACTCTGGCGACATTACAGCACTTTACACCAGACTGCTGCCAAATCCTTTTAGATCAGGTATACATACTAATAAATAGAAAAAAAACAGACATATGAGGTGTAATTGAAATTAATGGAGCAGTTACTCATATGAATCACTTTGTTACAGAGGTTTTTATGACAGTAGCTTTTGTGATCAGTGGAGGAGACCCTTGAAATGCTTGAATACACCCATAGCAATGAAGCAATGAGTCGGGTGCAATGAGCCCCCCCCTTGAACTTAATTAAAAACAATTTTTTTGTAAAAAAAATTTTAAGAATTAAAAAATGCGCATGTGTATTTGGAGGGATCCGCCATCTGCCCCTTTGTATGAATACCCATGATTGGCTGGTGATCGCTGTGAGTGACAGGGAAGTGAACGTATGCCATCTCTCCCTCCCAGTTGGCTCCCATGGACTCCCGGTCATGGGTGACTGGTGGCATCAACCTGGATTCGAACCAGTGATCTCCACTTTGATAGTCGCGCACCTTGTTGCACCTTGTCGATGCGCCACTCGGGATCTCAGGATGTCACTCTTAAGGCACAAATGCCACTCGATATTTCTTGCCTGTCTCATTGCTTTATTGCTGTAGGCTTCCTGAAGCATTTCACGGGTCTCCACTGCTGATTTCCTGAGTTTGCTCGATCCTGTTGCACATGCACGACTGTCCCACAAGCTGATCGTACACTGCAGGATCAGTCAAGGAACTTGCTGACCTCTACACAGTACTGTAACTGGGCTTTAATCCAAAGTTCCGTTCAGTCTGCTGTAATTAATGCAGTTATTTATGCTGCATTCAAGCACGTGTATGCACTTGTACATTTTATTCATTCAAAAATCAGTTTATCCCCCTGATATCAAGTATATGTGTTTTTGTTTGGGGATTTTTTTTTCTTCAAAAACAACCTAAGGTTTTAATTTGTGTGTTTCTCTGTTAGTCTATGGACCTTGCGGAGTACAGGACTTTGTTTGTGTTGAGTTTTACGACACCAGCCTTTGATGCGGATGTCGCTCCGTCGTTTGGGACTCTGCTGGCCACTATTAATGTGGCACTGACCATGCTGGGAGAGGTAGAACATTCAAAGCAGCTTTTGATCATCATGTCTTTCATTCATACACTTATTGCATCATAAAGATCTATTACTGTGGGCTCACAGTGGTGGTCCACTAGGACTATCAACCTGGAGATCGCAGATTTGAATCCAGGTTGATGATGAAGCCATGCTGGAGTACATGGTAATTGGATGAGCTCTCATGGGAGGGAGGGAGGGAGGGAGGGCATACGCTCACCTCATGTCTCTTACATCGATCACCAGCCAATCATGGTCTGCGAGCTCATACAAACTGCTTACGGCCCTCCCTGGTTGGTGGTTTTATGTTATAAGGAGGCAACGCTTAATGAGTGGGAATTGGATACGGGGGGTGCCTAGTTTCCTTCCTAGTTAGGACCCTAAGTGAGTGCCTAGTTTAATTGTTTATATATTTATTAACCATGTATAACCCTCCTTAAAGTATAGGATTTGTTTCTTTATTAAAATTGTGTTTGTGTTCACTTTTGACTTTCAGATAGAGAAAAAGAAGGAGCCAGTGGTGTCATCTGAGGAAACCCAAGCAATGAAGTAAAAATCGTTCATTCCACTCAGTTTTCTTTTTTCTTTAGTTTGGCAGATATTGATTTTAACCTTTGCCGGCTTTCTTCAGGTCCTTGTTGATGTTTTCGATGGAGAACTGTTTCTACGTGTTGATCTCGCAGGCCATGCGATGTTTAAAAGATCCGACTGTTCTGCCCCGCGACAAACAGAGAGTTAAACAGGAGCTCAGCTCTGAACTGGTGAGTCTACTCAGAGGTTACCATCCACCAGTTTTTTTCAAGTTGGCGTGGATATAAAATGGGGTCTCAAATAGTGCAAGAGTGGTTCAGAGCATGAGGAATTTTTCCAACACATTTTCACATATGTATTGGCACGCCAGGGACCTGACCTTAACCCTATTGAAAGTGTTTGGGATGTGCTGGAGAAGACTTTGTGGAGTGGTTCAGTTTTTCCCCTCATCAATACAAGACACTTCATAAAGTCTTCTCCGCAACACATCCCAAAGACATGTAATGATGTGGCTCTTCAGCTTGGGAAAGAGGAAACTGGTTCTGAATCCATTCTTAAACCAACTGGGATCCAGCAGTAGCACCAACCCAGAACTAACAACAGGTTTGTAACTGAGAGTTTCACTACTCTTTGACGAAAACAACATGAACAAAAGTTCTTGTGAACTATTCCCAGCCACGAGAAATTTTTAAATGCTCACTTTGATCTTTTTTTATGTCCTGGGGCACGGATATCACCACACCCAGAAATGCATTAACATTTTTAATATGTCCTACTCAATATTTTAAGTTCCATAATATTTTAAAAACCTTGATTTTTCTTGTCCCACTTGTGTTGGCAGAGCACACTGTTGTCAACACTGTACAGGTTTTTTCGGCGAGGGTCACCTTCGTCCCCCGCCAGCGGACTTCTTCCTTCCCCCCAGACCAAGCCCACTGCTCCTGGTTCAAAGGTCACGCAAGAAGGACAGGAACCATTCATACAGCTTGTCCAGGCGTTTGTACGTCATGTCCAACGCTAGACACACGCCATGTCATCTTCATTTGAATTGTAGACCGCTTCATTGAGTCTTAACAAAGACCCACATGCACATTGTGACATTCATTTGGTTCTTCTGTTGGTTTTTACATTCTGTTTTTGTGCCAAAGCATAACTGTACCACATTGTTATGTATCTATATATGAACCACACGGATTAGTTGGCAGGTATATCTGTAATTATTAAAATTGTTTATGTAAAGCATCAGTTGAATTATTTAAGGTGCTCCAGTTTCGTAACTAAAATAAACCAACATGGCATCCAGAGGCCTAGTTTTATAGGCTAGTTTTATATGACTCAATTTAACAAATTATAGTCGCTAGCACTTTAATTTGATAAAATGTGGATAGTTTCTTAGTAGGGCAGCACTGTGTTGTAGAGGTTAGCACATCTGCCTCACAGCAAGAAGGTCCTGAGTTTAAGTCCCGGGCTTGGATCAGGCGTTTCTGTGTGGAGTTTGCATGCTCTCCTTCTGCTTGCATGGGTTACCTCCAGGTACACCAGTTTCCTCCCACAATCCGAAGACATGCGCATTAGGCTAATTGGCCATTTCAGATTGTTCCAAAGTGTGAGTGGTTGTGTGTGTTGCCCTGTGATGATCTAGTGAGCTGTTTACGGTGTACCCCGCCTTGCCCAGTGTCGGCTGATATAGGCTCCAGCATCCCCGTGACCACAATAGTAGGGTTGAGCGTTTCTGTGAGTGAGTGGTTTCTTATCAGTTAGCTTATGGGCCTATTGTTGTAACCAATCAAAATATGCGTGGAGGTAAATTAATGACAACAAACTAGCACTAAATCAGTGCTAATGGGGACAATTTAAACCAGCGTTTACTTAATTTTACAACAACAGGTCACACTGTGCATATTGAATTATTATTTGTAATACACCCAGTGGGCTGAGACGGGATCGACCACATCGCCGACCAGGATAAAGGTTACTGGTTGTTGAATGAAAGAATATTAGTGTTTCTGACTTACATCTACCATTTCAACAGACGTCTATTTGATATAAATGTTACACTTATATTGGAACCTCCATCTAATTATATGTAATTTTTTATGAGTATTTTTTTTTTTTGTAATCTGTTATATTTTACTGCAAGTTGCTTACATGTTAAAATATACTTGTGCTCATGATTCTTTATGCTTTTTCTATATTCCACTGTTATTGCAATGTTGGAACAAAGAAAATGCTTTTTTTTTTTTTTTGTCAATGTAGTACATTTATACAGTAATAAAGAATTTATACAGCAGGATGTTATAGGACATTGTCCAAAATATCATTCAGCATGTTGCATCACTTTCAGAACATTTTTTGCAGAGATTACAGGACTCAAATGTGTATATGTTTAAGCCTTACCTTATATCATCAGCATAATACTCTGGGAATTGAATTTGAATTTCTTGGGACAACCAAGAGAGCTGACAGTGTAAACCCAGAATTAAGTTTTGAATTGGAGGAGAAAGCCATCAAGCACGGTGAGATTTGGATTAATTTAACTGCCGACTACACTGGAGTCACGGTCTGCACTCCTTTCAGAGGCCGTAGATCTTACTCTACCAATCGTACACCATGTGGCAATCATACATTTTGTCTGTGCTTCAAGATGAAGACCAGACTTCAGCTTAACTAAATAAAATCATGGGGTGCACAGGGGTTAGTACATCTGCCTCAGCAAGAAGGTCCTGGGTTCAAGTCCCTGGCTTGGTGTTTGCATGTTCTCTTCCCGTGCTTTCATGTGTTTCCTCCAAGTACTCTGATTTCCTTTCACTGTCCAAAGATATGCACATTAGGCTAATTGGCTGTTCCAGATTGCCCCTAGATGTGAGTGTGGATGGTTAGGTGTTAGGTTATGTGTGTGTTGGCCCTGTGATGGTCTGATGAGCTGTTCAGGGTTTACCACACCTTCACACAGTGTTGGCTGGACTAGGCTTCAGCCTCCCCACGGTTTGGCAAATGAGTGAGTAAATGAAATTATGCTCCTTCGCCATTCAGTTCTTTGAGATCCTCCAGCTCAAGGCCAGTGCTCTGGCCACAGCTAATATGCATACGACTATATGGGTCATGCCACCCCAAAACGAGTGCCTCTATTAACTATATTGCTTGTTTGTTAGGATTTCAGGGAAACAAACCAATCCCAGCTGACTTTGGACAAAAGGTATGGTACATCTTTGGTATGCCAAAACATTACAGGAATAAAAGAGAGGTAGACACGTTCACCCTATCACAGTTATGGGTAAGTAGGAGCTGAAAAACCTAATCTGTATATTTTTGGATGATGGGAGGAAACCAGTGTACCCAGAGGGAACCCAAAGTCAACTTGAACAAAAATATTTTATTCAAATTATTGTATAGCACATTTATTTGGCCTATAAAGCAATATTTACATTATATAGCTCTAATAAAATATTTTGGTGACAAATTATTCATGCTTTATGGTTATACTATGGTCATAGGGAGCCTGGAGCCTATCTCAGCCGACTGTGGGAAAAGGGAGGGTACAACCTGAACTGCTCACCAGTGCATCGCAGGGCCAACACACACCTTGGAGCAATTTGGAACAGCCAATTAGCCTAATGTACATGTCTTTGGACTATCGGAGGAAATCAGAGTACCAGGAGGAAACCCATGCAAGCACGGGAAGAACATGCAAACTCTAAACAGAAACCCTCAACAAACCTGGGACCTTTTTGCTGTGAGGTGTATGTGCTAAACAATATGCCACTGTGTCACCCCACAGGTAAATTATAGAATAATCATTGTATTCATGGCAAAATTAGAATAAAAAACATGTGGGGTCAGGTGGCATGGTGGCTCAGTGGTTAGCACAGTCACCTCACTGCAAGAAGGTTCTAGGTTCGAATAGACTGGTGACTGTTCAAGGTGTACCCCACCTTTCAACCAAAGAAAGCTGGGAATGCCTTCAACTTCCTCTGTGACCCTGACAGATAATTGGTATTGATATGTAGATAATATATCAAATCACTATATCTCAGAATGAACTTTCCAGAGTGTCTCTGGACACACTATCTGGTAATACATCCTCTTTCTCATTTGGAAATCACTTTAACACACATATAATGATAAATAAAGTAGGTCTTTTCTGTGTAATTTTGGAGATATCTCAATGTCTTCTGGCTGGAATTGTGGAGATGTTAGCACCCCTGATTATAAAAGAAGGGGCGGCACAGTGGTTAGCACGCCTCACAGAAGAAGCTCCCAGGTTCGATTCCCGGGCTCGGAGCGTTTCTGTGTGGAGCTTGCATGTTTTCCCCATGCTTGCTTGGGTTTCCTCCGGGCTATCTGGTTTCCTCCCACAATCCAAAAATATGCACACTGGGCTGACTGGCTGTTCCAAATTGCCCCTTGGAGAGAGAGTGAGTGTGAATGGTTGTGTGTGTGTGTTGCCCTGCAATGGCCTGGCGAGCTATTCAGGGTGTACCCCGCCTTCGCCCAGAGTCGGCTAAGATGGGCACCAGCCTTCCTGCGACCCTAATTAGGATTAAGCGGCTTAGAAAATTAATTACAAAGGGAGAAGGAGATGCAGCACTTTAAGGTTTCTTTATGTTTGCCTAATAAAATGGTAAAAATTTGAAAATTAGAAGAATGTAATTAGTTTCTTCCATTTTCTTTTTGTTTCTTTTTTCTGGATAACACAAGTTACTAGACCAGACTAGAGCTAATCATACACCAATCAGCCATAAAAACCATTTTTACCACTGAAAGGTGGAGTGAATAACTGACTGCCTCACAGCAAGAAGGTCCCGGGTTTGAGTTCCGGGCTCAGCGAGGGTGTTTCTGTGTGCATGTTGTCCCTGTACTTATGTGGGATTCCTCCAGGTACCCTGGTTTTCTCCCACTATCCAAAGACATGCACATTAGGCTAATTGGCTGTTCCAAATCACCCCTAGGTATGATTGAGAGTGTGAATGGTTGTGTGTGTTGGCCCTGCAATGGCCTGGCGAGCTGTCCAGGGTGTACCCCGCCCTCACCCAGAGTCGGCTAAGATGGGCGTCAGCCTCCCTGCAACCCTAATTAGGATTAAGTGGCTTAGCAAATGAATGATGAATGAATGAATGAATGAAAATTTAACCACTCCATAAAGTCTTCTCCGGCACATCTCCAAGACTGTCAATAATATCTTTCACTATTAGAGGCCCAGTTTCCCATCAGGGAAGAAAAAGTCCATTCTAACACAATGTTGCTGAACCTCTACCTGACCAACTGAAACAGCAGTCTAATGGGGGTTATGCACTGCAATCAAGGCTAAAGGTGGTTTGGGGGGCTGGGGGGGCTGGACAGTGTATGTCCACTCTTCTAAGAAGGCTTTCCTCTAGATTTTGTAATGTGGTGGTACAAGAGCATATATGGTGAGCAGAGCTGGGGGACAGTCAGCATTCGAATTCCTCACTGAGATGTTTAGTGGGTCATTCAAGAGGTCATTATGCTCTTTAGGTCATTCAAGTTCTTCCCATTTTGGCAAACCATTTATTATTTTTATTTTGATATACCATATTAATTCCCCCAAGGGAAATCCGGCTTCCCCGTTTAACCCATCCAAAGTGAGCACACACACACACGGAGCAGTGGGCCGCCACACATTTCAGCACCCGCAGAGCAGTTGAGGGTTAGGTGCCTTGCTCATGGGCACTCCGGCCATGGAGGCGGAGGAAGGGAAAGTGCTGCTCACTCCATCTGCCGTCACACCTTTTCCCTGCTGGCTCGGGAATTGAACCTTTAGGTCCCAAGCCTGCTTCTCTAACCATTAGGTCACATGTGGTCGTGCCCCATATCTTCATGAACTTCTTTTTATACAGGGGCACTGTCATGCTGGAATATGTTTGGGCCACTTGGCTCCATTGAAGGGAAATATTCATGCTACAGCATGGAAAGGCATTCTGGACATTCAGGTTCCTGGTCCTGGAGGACCCCTGTCCTGTAGATCTTACTGTTTCCCCTGCTCTGCCACACCCACTTCAGTCATGATACCAGGGCTGGTAATCAGCTGATTAGTTAAATCAGGTGTGTTGATTCGATGTCAGGTGTCCACATACCTTTGAGTTGGAATTTAGAGTCGCCTGTTACCCTTACACGCAGGTTTACTTTATAAGATTTTAATTAAGGGTGTTCAATATATTGTTAAGTGTTTGTGTACATATACACAACAACAACAACAACAACAAAAAAAAGGATTAATTAGAGTATTTCGCGCACGCGCACGCTGTTCACCGCGAGCGCGCTGGCTTGGAGCGCGTGCGTGTGCTCTCCGTGTGGCGTAGCGGCGCTCGTGCTACTATTCAGTCACATCTTGCTGACGTCTCGCTGGCCGGAACCGCTACAAAACGTCCAGAAATTATTCCAGAACACCACGACAAGCGCCTCGCCGTCGAGACGAAGGTGAGTGAGCGGATTCCTGACGAGAAAACATCACAACGGGTTAAAAAAACACTTTGAGAAACGCCTCGACGTTGTTTAAAGAGCGAGCGCGAGAGGCTGAAGCTGCCCAGCACGGCCCACTCTCTACTCACACGCACAGAGGCTGGGTTTTTTTATGTATTTTTTTGGTGGGTGGTTATATAGGATGATATAAGATGACTTCTTGTTCTATAGAGTATCCAGCGGACAGTACCGGAAATGACGCACAACCCACGGTCGTTTGATCCTCTGTTTATGTGAAGTAGCTTCAGGTGAGGCGCGTGGATGTGTGAGTTAAGGAGGGATGAGCGCGCGCGCGCGGCTTCATACTTTGGAAGTGAAATCTTATTACTATTATTATTTTTTATAACACTGATAGCTATCAGTTAATAACTTTATAGCTTTCTGAGTCATGTAACTTTCTGCACATCTGCATGTCTTGGGAAAAAAACAGTTTAATTACACGAATGGTGCAAGTCCTCTTGCAGTCATTAAGTTTGTCATGGGCTTAACACACAACATAAACTAATCTGTCAAGGCTTTCATTCAAAATAACCCAAGTGCATTCATATTTTTTTTTCAGTTTGCTTGTATGTTTGCAATTTATTTTTGACTTAAACGTAATGCATGCATACAAATAGCTAAGCATGCATGCAGTGTAAGTAGAGTAGAGCCATCTGCAATAAGTTTCAAATCAAATCCCAGTTCCAGCTCCCTTTTGTTATTGAGTAGAGTCCATACATTTTTAATGTATAGAGAGGGGTGTGGTTATGGAATGGGGCTCATCTGGGTGAAAGAACACAATGTTGTTGTTGTTGTGTGTCGAAGTTAGAGATTCATCATGGTCTCACTTGCTGCACTTTTCTGAGACTTCTCCATGCAAGAATTCCCTCTGGCAGTACGGCATTAAATTTTATAATTTAAAGATGGACAAAATACTTTGTTTAATGATGCACTTTTAAGAAAACAAGTTTTTTTTTGTGTCGTTATTGGAATTATGATTATTATAATTGGACAATTCTGTAAAACATGTTCATTGTAATAAAAAAAATTAATTAGTAATTAGGAATAAATGTAATTAAAAAAAAAAAAGAATGATTTGTTGTTTAAAAATCACATTTGCTGCGGATGGATGTTACATGACTGACGGCCATCTTGGGGTTTGAAAGTTCATCTGTATGCTGATATAAAATCAGTAATGCCAGTTACACTGTGGTGCCATGTCACTTATGCTAATTAATTATAATATTAAATGAGTTTTGTATTCTATTGGACCAATTAATACCTTGTTATCAGATAACTGTTTGTACAAAACTAAAGTGATGTGCTTCCATGCAGTTCGTAGAATTGTGGATTCATTTTTGGTAAGTTAATGTTACATGATTTTTAACGACATGTCAGTTATGATTTTGGTGTCACCACTTTAAGTTGCTTTAATTTCAGTCTCGCAATTTTCATACAAGTAATAAAATTACAATGGATTTTTATAATTAAATTCTGTTTTTAATAAAAGCTATAGATATGGGCTCCCGAGTGGCGCATCGACAAGGTGCATGACTATCAACCCGGAGATCGCAGGTTCGAATCCGGGTTGATGCCATAGCCATCCATGACCGGGAGTCCATGGGAGCT
>JBCNYH010000026.1:21045512-21058470 GCA_039654325.1 Tandanus tandanus
GCATGTCACGGAGGGGGCATGTGCTTGCTTACGCCCCTCCCTGGTCGGTGGTGGTCGTGTGATGGGGAAGGCTAAAATTGATGGGTGGGAATTGGAAACGACTAAATTAGGGAGAAAAATGGGGAAAAATCCAAAAAAAAAAGCTATAGATATATATTTTTTGTTTTTTTTGTGCAAATGACATGTCAGTTAGGGTGAAAGTGCCCTATTATTATTATTATCATTATCATTATTCTTCATGCGAATAATAGTCATTTTGTTGAACGCTGTCTCAGAGTGCGCAGGAATCTGAGTACAGACTGGGCGGAAATACTCGGATTACTTGTGCTTCCTTGACAGCATATGCTCAGAATACTGGTATTTCATGTAGTGCATAACACAAACACAAGTGTGGCCTTTATATTTTTGAAAGAAATCTCTTTACATTAAAAGATAAGAAGTAACTGTATTTTGTATAGTGCCTTTTGTAAATGTATCAAGGACTGAATACTGATAGTTGAGCTTTGTGTTTTAAATGTTACATGTATTGCGAAACAACCCAGCCATGTCCTCTTAGCACAACTGGGGAATAAGTGTCATGTCAAATGCTGGATCTTTCCAGTGCAGCAACTAAAATGTAACCCTTATACGAAACCTTGCTCCACCGCACCCCCATGTCTCCAGTCTGTGCTGGATTCTCTTTTCTCTGCTATGTTAGTCCCATCACGTACTCATATGGGATTGCGGCGTATTTAATTGGACATACTTCCTGGTTTTCTTGGGATTAGTCCGAATCCAGGTTAAGCATGCACAGTTCTGAGTGCTCCTCTAGTGTATATGTGCCATCAAGTGTGTTAGGACATGGAAGAGTAAAATCTGATCTACTAGAGAACTGTAAGTGAAGCAGTTTGTAGAAAAGATGGATTCCTGTTCTCTTGTAGAGCACTGTAATACTCCATCCGGTAATTTGCGTATAAATTTCAAAATTCCCAGTTAATTGGCTCTCTTGAAATAATAGCCAAATGCTAAGAGAGAAGAGGTCAGATTGACCTTTGACGCCCTTAACCCTGTCTCCATTGACTGACTTCCTATCGAGGACTTCGATTGCTGAATTTTTGCCTTTTGCCAATGTTTTTAACACTATATTGTTGAGAGCTAAAAAAGTCCTCCCCCAACACACAAAGTACTGAATATCCAGTCCAGTATAAGACTATTCTTTTTTTTTTACGGTTTAAAATTGAGACTAAGATTACATGTGTTCCGAGAGGGTGTGTAGTGTGTGTACATGCACATGAGCGTGTCTCTCATGGAGACAGAGGCCCAATCTGTAGATCAGCACAGTTAGCAAAGCGGTTAAACTAAGTGGGTGAATGAATGTATGTTTGTTCTTTTAGTGTAGTATTTGGCCAAAGGTTCTCAATACCACATTTTTCTCTGTGGTTGTGTAGAGTTCTGTTTTTAGAGTCAAAGCTTGACCTTCTGTACTGTATGTGCTATACTGCGTGTTGTTTACTGGGTTGAATGGTATGTTTTTTTTATTGATGCACTGATTCAGTTTTCAGCATGATGCATTGATTTAGGATCGGTTCGATCTAATTTTCCTGTATGTTTCACCAGTTTATGCTATGAATGTTTGTATTGTTGATTGACAAAATACATGAGTATTGCAGCCATGTCTTTCCTGTGTCGTGGTGGAACACAATCACACACGGATGATGTTCCGGATGAAAAACATGGATGCTCCTGAAACTCGTCTGTTCATGGAGGTGTATTGGTGTACGTAGAATAGTTTTGATTTTTATTTATTTATATTTATATATATATGAGACACACACACATACATGTGTATGTATGTAGTGTGTGTGTGTGTGTATGTATATATATATATATATATATATATATATATATATATACATTGTATATAAAGTTTTTCTGTAATAACTTAATACAATACCTGTATATAATCAAATATATGAAGTTCTTGTAACAAATTATAGTTTCCTATTTGAAATTAGACTAACTATTTTGTGTTCAACTATTTTATTTATTTATTTTTTTTAAACTATAGTGTGCATGTGTGCATAGCCAATGCAACACGCACATTATGTTAACAAATTATTATAATTTTTATTATGGTTATTTAACTTAATTAGCTTATGTTTTACTTCCACTTATGTTTTTGGCCCAGGGTGAACCACAGATAATTAAACCGTGGTTACAAATTCAGCGGACATGTCAGTCCCATAGTATGTAGTATTTCACCACTCTTTCTGAATCATCTCAGAGGGCAAGTACAGGAACTGCACTGGAATGTTTGTGTGTGGGGGCAGGGGGTTGGGTGGTACATACAAGGAGCTCTGTCGTTCTGGCTGTTTGAAAAGGTTTCTAAGCTCAGAGGTGTTTGGTGTGTACAGTGGCTTGCAAAAGTATTCACCCCTGTGGTACAAACGATTGAGACCATTTTGGTGAGATTTGGACGTGGTGGGGGGCTGATGGTCACAGTAAGAAATAAAATGAAAATAACTTTAAAATCATAACAGCAAAAAAAATTTTTTTCAACAGCACAAACCAGCACAAACGATTGAGACCATTTTGGTGTGATTTGGACGTGGTGGGGGGCTGGTGACATCACACGGGTAAGGAATAAATCATTAATAACTTTGAAATCATGATGGCAAAATTATTTCTTTCAACAGCACAAACAATTGAGACCACATTGGTGAGATTTGGACCGGGGGGGCTGAGTGACGTCACAGGCCAGAAAATGCATTTTATAATTACTTAAACACCTTGATAGCACAAACGAAAATTTTTACGGCACAAACGAATGTGCTATTTTGAAATTTTGAGAATGTTGGGGGGCCAACTTCACAGAGCTCACTTTACAGTGGTCCTACGGACAGATACATCTGTGTTTCCTCTCTGTTTACTGCCCTCCTGTGAGTTTTGGTGAGAAGCCCATCTAGGCAGCTTTGTTGTGGTGTGATTATTATTTTTTTAGAACCCAACTCTGATTTGTACTTCTCCACAACTTTGTTCCTGACCTGTTTGGAAAGCTCCTTGGTCTTCATTGTGTCACTTGCTTGGAGGTGCCTTTTGATTAGTGGTGTTGCAGACTCTGGGGCCTTTCAGTACAGGTGTATACATACCGACATCATTTGACACTTAAATTGCACACAAAGTGGACCTTATGTAAGTAATTATATGACTTCTGAAAGTGATTGATGGCATCAGATCTTATTTAGGGGTTTTATAGCAAAGGGGTGGAGTAAATATGCGCACAATACTTTTAAATTTTGTGTTTTTAAAACTAATTATGTTTTCATTAATTATTTGCCTAATTCTACTAGCGTTGCGGGAAGGCTGGAGCCTGTCTCAGCCAACTCTGGGAGAAAGCAGGGTACACCCTAAACAGCTTGGCAGTTTTTTAAATATTATTATTATTTTTATTTTACTTAACTCAATTGGAATATTTTGTGTGGGTCCATTACATGAAATCTAAGAAAAAGACATCCATTTAGATTACAGGTTGTAATGCAATAAAATAGGGAAAATGCCCAGGAGGAGAATGCTTTTGCAAGCCACTGTATGTTTACTGTGTCTGGGTTTTTATTTTTTGTATGTGTGACATTGAGCATTAAGCATGTACCAGAAGTATGAGCTTGAATGAAAGTTATGATTTTTTTTTTTTTCTTTTTCATATTTGTGCATATGACGATGTATTTGAATGTGTTTGAAGGGTTGTGTGTGCTTTATTATACCTGCCAGCAATTTTCAAGTGAGGTAAATTTTAAAGTGAGTTTGTTATCCTTAAGAGGGAAATGTTTCCCAGGACCTTGGGTTAACAGACAGTACAAAAAATAAAAAAGTTACCGTGCTAATAATGCAGAGCAAAATGAATACACCGGACAGAGCACTATGCAGGATTATAAAGGAATTTTTCAATTTTCTGTTAGTCATCTGGTGCTCAGATTTCTTGTCTTCTGTAAGGAGGAAATGTGCTTCACAGAATACAGATTTGGTCATGACAAGAAGGATATGTCCTTATGTTATCTTTACTTTAAAGTAAAAGAAACGTATGGTTTAGCACACGCTCAAGGAAAGATAACTATTTCAGCTTCGCTAACCAGAAAACTGCATATTTTTGCACTGAGTTGTGCCACCAAGAACATCAAGATAACTGGAGGTCAGACCGATTTTTACATTAAGCAACCTTGCTATAATTTCTGCCAATCAGAAGAAGGGCTGCATGGGCGTAGCTGTGACATTGTTTGGGCCGACAGTTATCAACTGATCCATTGTGAATATATGTGGAACCTGCCACTCGGGTCTTTTCTATATCAGTACATGGCCTTTTTGTTCAAACAGGACAGGAAATCCGGAATTTGTATCACAAGAAGAATGAAGAATATCACAGATTACTGACCAAAAGAGCACATCTAATCATTTGTAGTGGGTGTGTACACCTTGTAGGGTTGATGCATGCAGGACATGCTGAAGGTAACTTGGTGAGTAAATGTATTTTCTTTATAACAATTAATTGGAATATTTTATATCAAATTAATTAAATTATAGAGCTGCCAAGATGATGTAACTGGCCAAAACTGCTTAATATGGCATCCTTTGGGGTGGGGGGTTGGGTGTCCGTGATATTGCTAATATATTGATTTTTATTATATATTTTTAAATTAGAAAAATATGTGGATTTCTGGTTTGAGAAGCTGAAAATGTGATCTTTCCTCCATTGTGTGCTGAACCGTGCATTTTCTTTTGCGTAACGCAGGAGGAATGAGCACTCACAAAGCACTAACCTCCACCAAGCTCAGCAATCCCCCATATTAACCAACATATTAAAAATCCTTCTGTTTGATAATGTTAAAAAAATCCTGGATCCAGAGTTTGATCTGGGTCATCTTCAAAATTGTACTTTTTTTTCCCCCAAAGCTCCACCTCTAGTGGAAAGTTCCTGAGAACCCACTCATGATGTTTTGCGTAATCCTGCTAACAAACATGCACACAGTCTGAGAATAAAATATCACCTTCGGGGCATAAAATATGACCTTCGAGGTAATACAACATCTACAAAATAAGAAGTTGTGCGTTGGAATGTTATAATTGATTTCTTTAAAGGTCAGTGTAGAGAAATACAGCAGCATTAATAGAGCAGATAAAACATGGTAGATTGCTGTTATCTGGGTACATTTGAGTAGAATGTAAAGACAAATATTTTTTAAAAAACAAGGTCCCATTGGGGCTCACCAGAATGGGAGCTACTAGGCTCTATCACTACATCATTGTTAATGTCATTGCCAGCAACACCACAACCGGTTTAAACGTGAATCTGATGGTTCCAGGTTCCACTGGAACTGTGGCAAAAGATTACTGTTAATGTTACTAGGTCACCAGGGGATAGATACACTTTCCAAATTTATCAGCTTGCTCCCATTATAACACACCATTTATAGTATAATAGCAGTAAATAACTGTTTTTATTTATTATTTTTATTATCTCTGCCTGCTTCCTTACCCAGTCTGAGTTCCAGAGATCGATTGACTTTGGAATCAAGTTCAAGGTCAGAGTAAGGTCACAATTATATATACATTTCCCTTATTAAAGTGAAGTTGCTTGTACATCAGAAACAATGTGACATATACCCATAGATGCAATGAGGGACAGATAGGAAATCGTATGCACACTTTCAAATGACACAATTACCTTTGACCTTGAGTGACCCTGAAAGGTCAAAATCAAGGTCACATAATTTGAACAGTGATAACTCTGAAATGAATGCCAGCAGACATGCCATTACTATGGAACACCAAAAGGAAGCCAAGTAAACTTCTACTATAAGATGAGCACATGGGTAATGTACACTAGTACCCGTATGAGGCCGATTTATGACATTGTCCATGCTGCTTGGTGGAGGTACCTTACACTCTTTTGAGTGTCTCTCTAGTTGTGAGTGGAGTGCGAACGGGGTACTATATGTACGTAGAGGTATGTTTAGTGCCTCTCTGAGCGTTCTCTAGATAACAATCTGATGTTTTTGTTTCTTTTTGGACATGCCAAAGTATTAGCCATTCATAATATTCTACCCCTACGGTCTTGTTTTTAGTTTTTCAAGCTGTTATGACCCACTATTAGGTTTTTGTATTCCAGGCTCTACCTGTAATCTTCTATTTTGGAATTTAATTTCCTGCTTTATGAAGTACTGCAGATGGTGTTTTTCACTGTTGGGTCTGTGGTGGGCTTGGGAATTGCTTAAGTAAAGGATGGCCTCAAAAAACTTCTATATGAGGGCATTTCCAGTTTCTTTGATTTATTTGCATTTCGCAGTGTTGAATGAAGCAGTAAGCCATCAGTGTTACGTCACATACATTATATAAGACACTTAGCGTGTTGTTGTACATCATAGCTGTGGTGATGTTTGAGGGAAAGTTGGCTATCTTCCAGCACTGGCATGTCTTGAAGTTCTGTAGTTTACACCAAAACTCAATTTTTACCAGTGATTACAGCTGAGACGATATTAGTCAACATGTACTGACCAATCAGATTTGAGGATTAAACACTGCTGTGGTATACAAGAGTAAAAAAAAACCAAGGAAACTGACAAAGCAGTTTACACGGCATACACAGTTCCCTGTAGGTCTGGAAGAAAATGAGAGTACGGAGTGCTTCAATGGTGCACGCTCGCTCTGATTAGCATTGTGACAGATCGTCTGTGACAGTTTGTGATTAACTCCGGACAGAGCAGCTGGGAGAACTGCCAGTGGGCCACAGTGTTGTGTGTGTGTGTGTGTGTGTGTGTGTGTGTGTGTGTATGTGTGTCAGCCTGGTGTGAAAAATGTGTGTTTAGAAAGGCTATTCAACAGGGGAGTTTAGAGTGAGGATGTTAATGCAGCACATTTCTAACGAAAAGAAGTTTTAGGATTTTTTTTGTTTTTCTAATAATATAAACATAATGAGGCTCCTTGGCTAAGTATCTAACAAATGCCTGACATTCTGACTGTGGCGAACTGGTACTGTAATTTACTGTCCTAGCAAAGAAAAAAAACTGTGCACTAATATTTTGTTGAACTGCCTTTAGCCTTTTATTACAGCATGTAACTGCCATGGCATTGTTGCTGCAGTTGGTCAGGTCAAGGCTCAGCAACATTATGTGGCAATAAAATAAAATGAAGTCAGCTGATAAACTGAATGTACTGAGTAAACAGGTTAGCTTCCCTGATGTCATGGATATAAAATTGGGGCTCAAATAGTGAAAGAGTGGTTCAGAGAGCATGAGTGATCATTTTCATGTATGAACTGGCACCACAGAGTCCTGACTTTGACCCTGTTGAAAGACTTTGAAATGTGCTTGACATTGTTGTGGACACACTTGTGAAAGATGCTGATGACGGCAGAGGTCTATGAAGTTCTCTTGTGAGGTATAGGAGACACTGTGAAAAGCGGATCTCCAGGCGGCTCTGTCTTCTGCAGTAAGTTCCCACGTGGAGGATTGGATGGCAAAGCCCTTCATGTCTTTTACTACATCCTTAAAACGGAGCAGTGGACGGGCAGTTGATTGTTTGGCATCAGAGAGCTATAAAGTGTGTGTGTGTGTGTGTGTGTATATATATGTGTGTATGTATGTATGTATGTATGTCTTTTGGAATGCGTGAATCATCCATGCAGTAGACATGGCCTAGCCAACGTAAGTGGCGCTTATGTAAAATGGTGAACCGGTTTGTCGAAATGCGCACATTTCAAGAATTTTGACATCTGGGATCCTATCTTGCAAGCTAACTTTTGCAATCTAACCATAAATAGTAGAGGAATAGGAAGGTGAGGTTTGAGCGTCATGTCAAGAGTGGCTGAGATTCTTCGACGCCCTGTGTATTTTTGTGTCTATGGCTTTTAAAATGAATCCGTTCTTCAAAGGAGATGAAAATGTTACCTGGTAGATCAACCCCACCATATTCATACGATTACTAGCCAGTTGCTTTAAATGGGCCACATGCTCAACCTTTTCCAGAGTATGTTTTCTATGAATTTTTCCTGATCTTTCTCTCCCAATCTGTTGTCCAAAGTGCTTTTTTTTTTTTTTTGACCATCTGGAAAAATGTTTTTCAACTGGAACATGAAAAACTCGCTGTGAATATGTGATGATCTCTGACTGACCTTAAACCTTTGTCCCATATAGGGATGGAGTTCCCTGTGGATGTGCTGGAAGCCACGAGTCACGGGGAGCTCGAGCGCTCGGCCCGTAGCTACATGAACGAGCTGCTTTACGCTGACCCTGACCATGCCCAACACTTCACACTGCCCAGTGGCAAGAAGGTAACACTGATGTATTTTATTTTTAGCCAAATCCTTAACTATGTGCAATGCTCTGCTGATTTACCTTAAAGTATAATAATTTACACCCATTGACTATTGTCGTAGTCATTAAAACTGCAACAAAATGCCATATACTTTTATAATTCCCAAGTAATTGCAAAGATGTTTGTGTATACGCTGGTGTCATAATGATAGCTGTAGAGTATTTGCATGCTTGGGACTTCCTGGTGCATGTAATTTGTAGGTCACAATGACTAGCTCAAAAATATGGCACAATTTCTGAGACGAATGTTTGACTATGCATGCACGATGCTTACTAGTAGCCTACTCATATATTTTTACAGAACGAAGCAACTTTTTTCACTGATTAGCATTTGCTTTGCCTTTTCAGGAAATGTAACTGATGCATTAAACAAATTTCTGCAATTAAGAGTGTGAAACTCTGCATAATCTTGTCTTTAGTAGGTATACTAGTGGCTTACCTTGATAACTTGTGTAAACACAGTGCAGTGGTGGCTCTGGATTACAGATCAGATGGTTGGGAGTCCAAGACCCAGTACCACCACACTGCTGCTCTTGGTTCCTTGTGCATGGCTCTTAACCCTATATGTTCCAGTGGACCATCATGAGACTGACCCTGTGCTCTGACCCTAACTTTGGGATTTATTAAGAAAAGAATTTCACTGTGCTGCAGTATATATTCTTCAAAAATGTATATTGTCTTGCATAAGTAAACAACAAAACATTTATAGCTTGCATAAATTTCCTTGGGTCAATACTAGTTTGAATATTTACAGCTCATCTGAGATGTTTGTCAGTTTTCACCATGTCATGATATTTTTATAGTCTTCCTGGTCATACTGATCAAGCTCTGTCTGACTAAATCAGGCTGAAGTCTGTTTTCCCCCAGTTTTTCTCCCCTAATGTAGTCAGTCAATTCCCACATGTCAAGTATACCTCCCTGTCACATCACCAACCAGGAAAGGGTGAGAGCAAGCACATGCTTCCCCTGGGACACGTGATACCTACCGGTCATATCTTTTCAAACTGCTACGCATGCATATTCATGGGCAGCGTAACACACTCAAAGGCACTATCCGCCTCTTGCATGCATAAGCTGACATACCACCATTATTGGCTCGTGACCATCCCAAGTGACAGGGAGGTGAGCGAATGCCATACCTCCCGCCCTCCCGTTAGAGCGTGACCAATCGGATGGCTTTGGATGCCATCCTGGATTCAAGCTTGCGATCTCCAGGATGGTAGCGGTGAAAGTTTTCGACGTGCCACTCGGTAGCCCTTAGGTCTGTGTTTTGATTGCTGTAGTTTCATGACATTAAAAGTTCTGCAGTGGAAATTAAATACTTGTGCAAGCAACTGTATAGGCTATGCTCTAGTGTGAACATCAGACCGTTTTGCTTTACTTGACTAAATGACGACTGACATCATGCCCTAACCTGATTGCCCTAAAACCATAAGCCTTTGGAATTCTTTGTTAATGAAATGCTAGTTTATTGGTAAACTCTATGGGAAGTTGTTGTTGTGTCAGCACCTTACTGTAAGTATTGTAATGGTTTCAGGTTCAGATCAGCCTGTCCAACGTGGGCTTTGTTCCTCTGTATGGAGCCAATCTCCAGCATAAAGTCTTGGCTCTCTTCACCCCACAGGATCAACTCACAGGTATTATCTTGGCTTTATTTCCATATCTTGGTTTAGTTACCATGCATTTGTTTTTCATAATTGAAGGTGAAATATATTACTATAGATCGGCATCCAACAGGGATATTACAGTCCTGCTCATTTAAACAAATTAAAATATAATTAAGAAATAGACTTATCATCTTTTAGAACTTGTATGAAAATCTTGTTTTAGGATACATTTGTGTAAAATTTCAAGAAACTTTCAAGCATCAGTGCACATTAATCAGTCAGATTGCACCATTCCCGTGTGTGTGTGTGTGTGTGTGTGTATGCATGCAGTACTGTGCTAAAGTCTTAGGCTCCTCATTTTTTTTAAAGTATAAACTTTGCTGTAAATTTTTACTTTATAACTTGTATATTAGTAAGTTAGTACAAAACACTTTACATTTCCAAATATTAGTTTTCCCTCACAAAATGAAATGTTACATTAAAAAGGGTTGTACATTATGTCAATAGAGAAAGCAGCATATTATGTACAAGAGACCACTTTTCAGACAAAACTATAATGAAGGCTACTGCGATTTACATGCAAATAAGGAATCAAGCACGATGGTCAACATTTCCAGGAGAACTGGGATTAGTTCTGTAAGATACCCAGTATATACTGTACAAACTACCTGATGCTATTATATATAAGCAAAGTCATCAAACCTAATATTGAATTAGTTTCATTTATTACTGTGTACTGTGTTATAGAATTTTTATGTAGAGATCTTTAATTTAATGTAATTATTTATATGTAAATATAAGGCATCTTTGCTCTACACCATTCCTTTGCATGTGTCTAAAACTTTTGCACAGTTGTGTGTGTGTGTGTGTGTGTGTGTGTGTGTGTGTGTGTGTGTGTGTGTGTGTGTGTGTGTATGTATGTATGTCATTTTAATCCGTATTATTGCAATTAACTAGCAGACTGGCTTGCTATAGCGTTTTGAGTCAAATCACTAATGCTTCTGGCCACCTTAAAAGGTCAGCACAGTGAAACCAAAGCATATGAATTTGGTTTGTCTGCCTTTGTCTCACCTGTTAGTCAAAACTATATCTTTAGAAAAATTTGATTTGTGAACTGACTGACTTTTGTGCTAATTTAGCATGGGATTTGTCGATTTGCTTTAGTCATGTGTCATATATAAAGATGTTTAATTTAATTCAAAGATAACTAGTTTGTTATTTAAAACATTTGATTAAAAAAATTACTTTGGAGCTTTCATTTAAAAAGTACCAGTATTGGTCATCCTAACAGCATAATTTGAGCGTCATCATAGTTTTCCTCGTGGCCTGCGCTCGGCCTTAGGGCACGATTGCAGACGAAAGCGAGTGTCCAGCAGTCGATTCAGCTCAGCATTATCCATCATCGTTCTCCTTGCTTGGTTCCTGTCCTCTCCCAGTAGCTTTTCGACATTGTTCCAGGTCTTATTAGGAGTTTGTTTGTCAAATAGCACCTGTTTGTGCAAAGCACTTTTTTCAGCAATTTCTGCGCTTGTTGTTTGTGCAGCTCAGCACTGGCCGTTAATGGGTTATGCTACACGGGTCAGTGACCTAGTCACTGCCAGGCTGGAACAGCCAATCAGAAAGGCAGCATGCCTAGGGTTGTAACACTAGAGCGCAATTTGAAAATGGGCATCGACTAATGCTGCTGGAAGGAATCGCTGATGTTATACGTGATTGTTTTACATAACTAGTAACATTTAATTACCACAGGTACACTTTAATTTTAACTATAGTTCAGGTAAATCCAATCGTGCTCATATAAGACTCCTCTTAATATTTTGTCTGAAAGTGTGTTAATCATGAATCTCCTCTCTGTTCAGTTTCTTTTCTTTCTTTTTCCAGCCGTGGCTTTGTTTTTGGCCAATCAGTGGTATTCTCTTGAGGATATCCTCAAGACTGCAAACTCCAGGCGAGAAGGCCTGGTCAAGGTAATACATGGCTTTCATTTGAATAATGGTTTAACTGGCTTTCTTTTACTTTCTTCCTCCATTTCTACCCTGTTATTGTATATTTTTTTATTTTAATGTGTTTGGTTTTCCCTATAAGCTTGGACATTTACTTATTAAAGGTTATTTTATCCTCTAAGCACTGTTAAACACCATGCAGACATTTCAATTCATACATACTATGTGTGTGTGTGTGTGTGTGTGTGTGTGTGTGTGTGTGTGTGTATATGTATGTGTGTATATGTGTACAATATGTAGTGAAATGCTTGTTACGACTGTCTTATATTTGAAGAAGAATAAAAACTATCAAGAAGAAAAAAGAAAAATAACTAACTATTTGAAGGACACCAATAGTTAAATGTCGAATATAAAATATAAATGTAGTGACGATTTTATAAGTAATACGGTATGTAAAGTGTCGGTGCAGTATGCACACAAGATGTCCAGTGGGTGCGGTTGTTGTGTGCGCAGAGTAGTGCAGGGTGTACAGAGAGTGCAATTTGTGTGTGCAACAATCAGCTGAGGTAGAATGTAATGTTCATGTGTAGGGTAGGTCTACATCAGGGGTCTCAAACTCGCGGCCCGACTATTGAGGATAGTTTGTGGCCCCCGCCTTAATATAAAAGTTTAATGTTAGTGCAGCCCGTGAGTTTGATATGTTTGGCACTTTACAGTGTTGTGTGTGGAGCTGAACGAACCTACCAATCACTGTGGGATATATGGCTCTCGGGGGCGGGACATCGGCCGGGTTTGATGCAAGCAGAGAAACATTTATTTGTATTTGCATTGCCTCACACAATGAACATTACATATGTTTCTATATGATGTAAAAAGGAGTCCAAACAAATGACCAACAGCAGCACGGTGTCATTTCCGCTTCCCTTTCGTGTAACAACAGCATGGAGGATAACAGTCCGTGAGCAGTCGCCTTTTTGTGCTCGCTATCTCGGTACTTTCTACCATCTACAAATGCCATGGTGTTCATGTCATCATGAAAGACATGAACATCGAGTGTAAAAACAAA
>JBCNYH010000026.1:21061356-21093287 GCA_039654325.1 Tandanus tandanus
CTCTCAATGGTGCAGGTGTAGAAAGTCTTTAGCACCCTTGAGGGCAGTTTAAAGTTCTTCAGGCGTCTAAGATGATAGAGACGCTGTCGGGCCTTCTTCACCAGGGTGTTAACATGACAGGACCATGTTAGGTCCTGCGTGATGTAAACACCTAGGTACCGGAAACTGTCCACTCTCAACTGGGGTCCCGTTGATAATCAGGGGCTGGTAATTCCTCTCCTGCTTAGTACTGAAGTCCACTATCAGCTCCTTAGTCTTGCTGACGTTCAGGAGGAGATTGTTGTCCTGGCACCATAATTCCAGGTTTCTAACCTCCTCTAGGTAGGCCGTCTCGTTGTTGTTAGAGATCAGGCCCACCACCACAGTGTTGTCCGCAATCTTGATGATGTTGGTGGAGCTGGAAGTGGCCACCCAGTTGTAGGTATATAAAGAGTACAGCAGGGGGCTTAGAACACAGCCCTGGGGGGCTCCAGTGCTGAGGATGAGTGAGGGTGAGACATGGTTGCCCAACCATACTGCCTGTGGTCTGTCTGTCAGGAAGTTGGAGATCCAGTGACACAGGGATGGGCTGAGGCCCAGGATCTCCAAATTAGTGGTCTCTAATTAGCCCTTCGAATCACTTCATCACTACTGAGGTAAGGGCCACTGGGCGGTAGTCGTTCAGGCAGGCGGGCTGGGGTTTCTTGGGGACTGGAACAATGATGGACTGTTTGATGCACGTTGGGATTATAGACTGATCCAGGGAGAGGTTGAATATCACAGTGAACACTGGAGCAAGCTGGTAGGCACAGGTCTTCAGGACCCCTAAATAGTGATGTGTAAAAAAGAACAGCGTTCAATAAATACTATTTGAGCTGTCTACAGCCAAGTTTTGCATATTTTGAACTCTGGATTCATTTGATCATAGGACACATGCACACACTTACATACTTGTTTTCTGAGGGTATTCAAATGCTGAGGAGGACATAACCGTGCCAGAGATCACATTGTTCCAGACTCTGAACAAATCAAATTTGCATGCCAACCAAAGTCATGTATGAAATGAGGCACAGTGTATAAATCACTCACACACCTATTATGTTAGGTGGTGGAGTTATGTACACTATATGGCCAAATGTATATGGACGCCTGACTACTACACCCATATGTGCATACTGAATATCTCATCACCCTGCAGCTGTATTGACCTCCATTCTTTTGGGAACACTACTTTGTGTACTGGCTGTGGAAATTTCTGGCCTTTTAGCCATAAGATCAAAAGAATGAGGTCAGGCACTGATGTCCAGTGAGAAGGACTGATGCACAAGTGTTCAGATGTGTGTGGGCCATTTAAAATTTTCTACTCCAGGTTATAAACCCATATCTTTATGGAGCTCACTTTTTGCACAAGGACTTTGTGCATGGAACATGCTGCTAGCTTCCATTAACGTAAAATCTTAAAGTTATAGTATACAAAGATAGTTTAGACAAAGGTAGTTTCAACTTTGTACCTTTGGCCACATAGTGTATATTTTCCTCCTCTGGTCAGTATGTGGGTTAACAAGCTAGTGTGTCTGTATGCTGATGGATCTTAAAGAAGTTTTTACATACACAGCATCACATATTTAAAGATAAGACTGCTAATTAGTTTGCTGTTCATGCTGTGCACAGCCATATGGAGGGCACCATTCCATGTTCCTGAGAAGGAAGTTTAAGTTTTTCCTAGTTAGAGGTCAGAAATGATCTGAATGGAGCGTCATTCATTCATGTTGAGTTATTTTTAGCGTAGTTCCTAAGCAGAACCCAATAGGCAAGGAATATGACTTCGATGCTTGTCCTGTGTCCCTGCCTGAGTTAATGCCACCATTCAGACTGCACAGAATGAAACAAAAAGAAAACCCCCACACAATCTTAATCAGGTAGGCAGACAAACTTCCGCTGAGCAGAACCCCACCAAACATAAACGGAATCACAGAATATGAACTGGTTAAACGGATAATTAACATGACAGGTGATACAAATGAACGAGGAAATCAGCGAGTAGTCAGCTAAAGTTGATTCCTGCCTTAAAGGAACCGTGCTACTCTTCTAACACCAGCCTTGGACACCTATCAATAGAGATCTATCAGGAGCTTTGCCGTTAGGCAGTGCCTAAATCCATACATTCGATTGATATGAAATCATATAAAAATATTAAAAAATGTGATGACATCCAAGCATCTTGGAATCAGTTCCTGTGTGTCAACAACAAATGTCAATTATTATTTTTCTGTTAAATCTATTTTGTTCTTTGTTTGTTTCTTACCTTGTAGGTGCGGTCTGTGGGTGAGAGAGTCGTCCTCTATGTGTTAAACCGCATTGTCTACCGTACTAAAGAAATGAGCAGCGGAGAGATGCCCTTTCTGTGCCACAGTGAAAATGACTATGCCAAAATCTTTTGGAAGAATGGCCAAGCTGTGGGTTTCTACTCAGTTAAACAAAAAGGTCTGTTTGCTCTTTAAAATAAAATATGCAGCTGATTATTCGGTCATGTCCATTTTTAAGCCATACATTGTGAACCCTGTCTTGTGCAGGTGTTCTTACTTTAAACATAGGGCGCATTTCTGTGGGTGGAAATGCATTGATGAGAGGTCAGAGGCTGGTTTAAGCTGACAGGAAGGACACAGAAACTTAACCGACCTCTTGTTTACATTAGTGGTATGCAGAAAAGCATCTTAGGAAGCACATGTCAGACCGTGAAGTTCCGTGAGGCCCACAACAGTAGAGCATTAGGGTTTACTCCTGTCTGCCATGATCAGGAATCTGCAGAATACTATGAGCTCAGAATCACTAAAACCGGACAGTTGAAGACCGAAGAAACATCATGTCGTCTACTGAATCATGATATCTGATGCAACATGCACATGAAAGGGTCAGAAATTCGCATCATGTGCTCCATGGACCCAACCTGACTTTTGTAAAGACCTTAGACTGGGGCTGGATATTTTTGCTGATATTTTCTTCACTCTGGGCAGCATGGTAGCATAGTGGTTAGCAGGTCCAGCAAAAAGTGGCCTTCGCCCAGTGTCGGCTGAGATAGGCTTTAGCCTCCCTGTGACCCAAATAGGATTGAGCGGTTCATAACAGCTACTTTCTGCACAATATACAGGTGCAGGTCATCTTAGACTAGTTCCATGAACCTGTCACCTGAATCCTCCCCTGTCACCAGCTCTGAATCCAGTAGATCACCCTTAGGATCTGGTAGGAAAGGAGATTCACAGAAATGGTATTTACATAATTCTCAGTATTAAGAAGAGATGCACTGTGTATTGGCGTGCTTTCTTGATTCATTCGGTTTGTTTATTGTGCCTCCTGCAGGTAGCGTATGTAATAACTCTTTGAGGCAGAGCTACATCCTCCCTGTCATGGACTCCATATATGTGAGGAAAGCTTATCGGGGAAAGGGTTATGGGCTGCAGATGCTGGAGGATTTTGTTGATTCTTTCAGTGAGGATGAACTTGGCCTGAAGTATCCTTTGTCTCCAGCTATGACCAATGGTAAGATTTTTTTTTATTTTTTATTTTTTGTCTTTTCTTGGGTTTTGGAATTATCTTCATCCTTGGCTCTGACAGATTTATGGTTTTCACTACCAAGTAGACCAAGTGGGAAAATTCTGGGGTGCTTTCAGATATTGCACTTATCTAAACTCATTTCTGCTTAGTGTCTTGCCTTAATTGACAACTTTTTATTTAATATTTTAAAAATCTGAACAAAGTGAATATTCAGGAGAAAAAAAACGTAACTTTTTAAAAACTTATTTATTTATTTATTTTTTCATTTTCTAATCTGTAAACTGCATTTGTCTTGATCTCTGCAGTGTGCAGGCATTACCTGGACCGTTACCCAGCAGATGTAGACCTGTTCTGGGAGGTGGAGGGCATCGGTGGGCCCTACCAGAGGACTAGAGTGGCTAATAAACTCGCCTCTAGACCACTGAATGGTAAATATGCTAAGCACATCTGTACAACTTCATGGTTTCACAATTGGATGGTTCTTTTCAGCTGCTAGAGGAATCTTGGTGGAGAAACGGCAACTGTTGGCCTAATAATTTTCATATACAAGAGACTGGCAATTAGAAACCAATATTTTTAAAACAACCAATTAAAAACTAGTGTTCTTGGGGGATGTGGTTTTTGTTCCTGGCACTGAACACAGCACATTTTGTTTCTTGTCTGTTCTCAAACATCTGATTTACAAAAAAAGGCTTACTAATTAGCTGCCACATTAAGTTTAGGCTTGACTGTAGGAAGTCGAGTACTGCGTTTGAGAATATTAGCTTTGAAGCTAACAGTGTGGTTTCTTTCTACACTTCCATATACAATAGATAGGACTATGTAGCTTCAGTTATGTGTTATTGGACTAACTAGCCTCTCTGAAATTCATTTGACACCAGATTGTGTCTGTGCTCAATGTTAAGTTCTGTGTAGTGCAAAATTGACTAAGTGATTGACAATCATAAGTGCCTTCTGATGTGATTACATTTGTATATTATGGTTATTGGTTAATGGTTACTTGTATACTCTGTAAGTAGATACTCATAAAAGTGGCCATGGCGAGGATAATGGGCAAAATGGAGATATTGTGGAGGAATCCGAGAACACCTGTCTCAACATTACCGTAGGTTCATTCTGCTGATCAGTGACGGTAATGCTAATGCCCTTCTTGCATTGCCGAAATGTGACCCACTCCAACATAATAAGGATTAAGTAGGAAATTTGACAGACTGAGATATTCATGTATTTGGAAAGAGAATTTAATATGATTCAAAATGAGGTATAATACATGATTATAGCATGGAAAAAGAGTTGCAACACTTTGTGTACTACTTTTGAGAAAATAGCAGTTACAGAAACAGCAACAGATGAGTTCTATTTACACCGAGTCATGTCTGTTAAGAGGCTTCCAATTGGTTTACCGTTATATGATTCAGGGAATCCTTCTCGGATTCCATAAGTAGGTAGAGTATTCTGGTACCGAATATAAATAATAAGGAAATGCCCTGAGCAATGACAAGCAGTTTGAAAAATCATCAACATAAGTGCATATTACCATTGTTTTACAACAATTTGGACATGGAACCCTTTCTTAAACAAGTATTTTCGCATAGATAGATTGTGTTTATAGATATTTGAACTTGGTCATGTTGAAGATTATGCTTTGAAGGATGCATTTTTGGCGATATCGCATTTTTGTCCAGGTTACTTACCAATCCGCATTATGCTGGAGTGGGTCACGTATATGAAAATATTTGTGCATGCATAAACAGTAATGTGTTGTCTCAGTAGAAAATTCAACAGAAAAAAAATCAGTGGCTCAAATCCTTAATTAAAATGTAATTTTATACATTGCAATAATAATCATAATGTTGATAAGGGTACAGAAAACAATATTTGATTATATGTATGTTAGAGTATGCGCATTAATTGTAATTTTCACTGCACTTGTTTAAAAATCGCTCATTTGAGAAATTGTCCATATTTAAATTTTTATCTTAGCTTGCTTCATTGCATTCATCTATCGGGAATCGTGTGATCAGGGAATTGTCTAAGATAAAAAATGTCACTTTTTTGCAATTTTTCTCATTTTGTCCATTTTTTTTTTCCTCCCCACAGGAGGAAGTTGTCGTGGTCAACAAACATCTTAAAGTAACTGAAGGTTTGTAAATATCCAATGACTGACGTGACATTTATTGAGACTTTATCACAAATCCAAAAAAAATAGTCCATAATTTTGTGATTGCCTATTAACTAAGGGTATAAAGTTGAATCCTGACTATGCAACCATTCACACATGTTTACACCAATGGGCAATTTAAAGTAGCCAGTTGACCTAATTTGTATGTCTTTGGACTGGGAGAAAGCTGGAGTACCCAGAAGAAACCTATGCAAGCGCAGGGATAGCATGCAAATTCCAAACAGAAAGGTCAAATTGGCCACAGGGTTCAAATCCATAAGCTTCTAGCTGTGTGGCAACAGTGAGGCTACACCACCCTGAGCAACTCTTGTGGTTAAACTATTTAGATAGCACTGGATCACAAAGACCAACACGCATCATAGGTTATACAGTTACAGAGTCACATTGTGAACAATAAGAGCTTCTTAGCAGGTAACAAAGGACACTAGCGCCAGACCACGGAAACCAACAGGGTTTGAGAATGAGGCTGTGGAATTCAGGCACTTTAGCCAACTTTGGTACTTGGAACTTTGGAACTTCATTTCCAGTTAAAATTATATTAGTTTATATTAAAATTAAATTAGTTTTTCTTTTGTTTCTACTGAATTGGATTTTTATCTATGTCAAAGACCTCTTCTCCAATTAAATATATGTGAGTATTTTATATATATCTAGCTGGTGAACCTGTAGTACCTTTTGTTTACAGTATTAATAAACATGTGATTCGCTGCAGCATAATGTGGATGTAGTCGCATGGTAGTGTTTTGAGTAAGAGCCAAAGTAAGTTGAAAATGGCTTACCTGGACAAAAATGCGATATCGCTAAAAATGCATCCTTCAAATCGTAATCTTCGACATGACCAAGTTCAAATATCCATAAACACAATCTATCCATACCTAAATGTTTGTTTAAGATTTTCAAACCGCCTTCGGTCATTGCTTAGGGTATTTCCTTATTATCCATATATGGTACCAGAATACTCTTCCTACTTGCAGAATCCTAGAAGGGATTCCCAGAATCATATAATGGTAAATCAATGAGCAGCCTCTAAACAGACATGACTCGGTGTAAATAGAACTCATCTGTTGCTAGGAAGACGGTAGGAAGATTGTGCTGATTGGTCGAAAGACAGATTCATTTAGTTTATGGATGTTAGGGAGTTTTAAATGTGGACATTCAGAGACTGGTTCTGGATCTGTAACTGCCATTTTCTCAAAAGTAGCATTTCCTGTTGAGCAACATACAAAGTGACATAACTCGGACAATTTTCATGCTATAATCATGTATTTTACCTCATTTTGAAGCATATTAAATTCTCTTTCCAAATACTGTATATGAATATCTCAGTCTGTCAAATTTCCTGCTTAACATGTATTATGCTGGAGTGGGTCGCATATGTTTGAGTCCTGTGAGTTTACGAAAAAGAGAGTAAAGTGAGTTATGAAACCAGTATTGTGAACCGAATTGAATTGTGACCTGTATTGTTGGCTGTACACAGAGTGTATCGTATGACCCTTCATCTCACTTCTTGGTTGCGTCTCTGACTTCCAGGTCACTGACTTGAAGTGCATTTCGGTTTCAGTTTTAAAACAAAAAAACATAGAAAGGACAGCACTTTCTTCCATTTCGGTTGCATCTACTGCGGTATTGAATCAGTATTCTCCACTCGCCATGTACTTGTTTACACATGACACGTCCCCTGAATACTTCATCAACCATGGCTTTGGTTTTCTTAACTTCTGTTTGAGTGAGAATTAATTTTTTTTTTAAGCATCGTTATATAAATATATAAATACCTTTTCACTCGTCCAATGACTAACAGTTTTCTTTTTTTATGTAGAATATATATGCAATATAAAAATACCAGTGAAATTTCTTGACACAGGGACTTCATATGGCTGTAATGTCTTCTGCAAGACACTGTACCTGTTCATGAGTCTTTTAAATGCTCTTTCTCGCTCATTTTTTATTTTTCTGTGCAGAAGTAGGCACACCGATCTCCACACGCACCCGAAGCAGTGAGCACAGGCAGAGGAAGCGAGTCCGAGACGAAGATGAGGCGAAGGTGGTGGATTCGCGGCCAGACAAAATCAACAGGTACTTAAGTTCCATCAATACAAAAATAAGGCAGCTTCATCCTTGCATATTTCTGATCTTTCAGGATCAAGTATTAGCTAAATTAGCATTTTATTTAATAATCTGTCCAACCTGCAAGAGTTATGCGATTAACCTTTTTTTTTTTTTTTTTCTATGTTTGTCTGGGGCAACTTGGTGCTAAGAGGATATTTCTCTGTATGTTTGGTCTTTCTCCAATTGACCTATTCTTCTTGGTTTAAAAGTAAAACAAGGCTATCACATTCACTCTTACTCACTCATTTGCCAAACCGCTTAATCTTACTAGGGTTGCGGGGACGCTGGAGCCTGTCTCTGCCGTCACCTGATTCAGACAGAAACCCAGGACCTTATTGCTGTGAGGCGGATGTGTTAACCGCTACACCACCATGCCGCCCCATCACATTCAGGAATGCCATTAATGGGAATATACTGTTTGATGCAGTCTAAAAACAAATTCTTTACATTTTGTAGGGTTACATAACATTTGTTTCTTTGTGGACTTAAAAACTACTCAGTATCAGAGTTCTTCCATACAGGATTATAGTTGAGTCATCAGCGTATTGTACTTCCACTGAAGCCAGATTCTGAGATAAATGATGCAAAAACGGTACAACAAACACTTATGAAAGATGGTTATACACAAAAGAAATGTTAGATATGGTGTAGGATCTATTATATTGTTTGACTAATTTTGACAAATTAATTTACTTCTACTACACCCAACAACCTCCCCCACCCACCCTTTTACAGTAATACAGTAAGATAAGTAAGCTCTCTGTACTGTGAGTAAGAGAACTGACTGCAAAGACATGTTTTCCTATATTTTTTTCCACGTCTTTTTACAAGGGTGTTGTTAATTCTAGAATAGAATGATGTTGGGTAGCATTGTGGCGTTGAGGTTAGTACGTTTGCCGCACAGCAAAAAAGTTCTTGTGGGCAAAAGCGCTGGTGTGTGTGTGTGTGTGTGTGTGTGTGTGTGTGTATTGTTAGGATTGTGAAGGTGAGTCGAGTATGTTGATGTATACTGAGATTTGTGTGTCTGAATGGTATGTGATCTGTGATCACAGGATGGAGATAACTGAAGAGGAGAAGGAAGTCATCCCTGCTGATGAATTGGTAGATGAATCAGTGTCTGATACTCCTACTGAGGCACCAGTACCAGTGAGAAACACCACACGCACACACGAGTACACACATTTTTGGAAGTTTCGGTAGAATAACTAAAAAAATAAGTCATGTGTCCTCACGGAACTTTCAGAATGTCTCTACACAAGACAAGTTTGATTCTTGGCTTCAAGTGAAATTAGTAAAGTGTTATTTTTGGTGATTGTATCCAGCTATGTAGTTGTTTAGTGTAGTGAGTAGAGTCTCCGGCGCATGCGCAGTAGAGCTCATACAGTCATCCATACATGTAGTGGCGCAGACACAGCGCATGCCCAGTGGTGATCATACATTCAGATAGGGAAGCATATTTTAGTTTGATTTGCAGTGGCGGAAAGGGCAACATTACGAACATCACACTGTCCGAGTTTTGTTGAAGCTGTGAAAAGATGCAAGTAAACTTGTTTTAACCTCCCACACAGTCACACTTCAAATGAATAGAATAAAGAATTCAGTGGGAGTCGGCGCTAGCCGTTAGCCTCAGCTTGTTGCCTCCCAACAAAACGCTCATTGCTCACTACTCACTACTGTGTGTTCCAAATTATTATGCAAATATGAGTTTGCTTTATCTGCAAAATGTTTTTGCTGATTGGTTACTCAATTTGAATTTTTTTCTATTGCAAATACGTATTCGCAATATTTGGCAGGTTTTAAAAAAAAAATTTTGTACCATATTTTCCAAAAATAAACAAAATGATATCAAGCAAACAACGATGGAATTTTATTATTACAATAACAAGTGTCACATTATCAATATTCATAATAATTAGTGTAGTTATTTTAATATTTAAATGGAAAAGGACACTTTATACCAAAATGTATCCACCTTTACAAACTAAAACTGGAGTCAACAGAAGTGAATTTTTTAATGCATTTGGAGTCCTATTGCTTTCTGTCAACCTCCCATCCACTGCCTGTGGCCCTGCCAAAATTAAAAACATTTCACAATTATATTAGCATTTTTAGAAAGCTGGTTATGGAAAAAGGAATGGTTTTTCTTTGTATGCCTAAAACCATGTCTTGTTCATTTGTCTCATTTATTGAGGAAATCAGTTTTTTTAGTCATATTGGGCTTTTTAGATAATGATCACTTGGTTTTGAACAATACTTTCTTTTTGTACTGAAGACTGAAGAAGTGGGCAGCAAGCAGGCTGAAGATAAGGAGGAGGTGAAGGAGGGAGCAGAAGAGGAGCATGAATCCGCTATCCAGAATGGCACGGGTGACGAGGAAAAGGAAATTGAGGTTGAGGAACAGGCTAAAGATCACAGAGATCCTTTTCAAAAGGTTGTACACGAGTATGATCAGGACAGTCTTCTGCGTGTGTTATCATATCACATTAAACTTTAATGGGTGTAGAAGAGTGCTGAAAGAATGCTGAAACTTTGAATAAAAATTTAGTTGACAGGATTGTCTTAGGTTCTGCTAAGTACTGGAATAAAATATTTAGTGTACCTTAATGTAATACATACATACGTACCCTCTCCTCTACAGGATGTCACTCACACTGTGGACACTCCAGAGGAACCAGCTGCAGAGCAACAGGAAGTAGCATCTGTAGCTGAAGATAACCATGACATGGAAGTAGACCCTGTAGCTCATGTGCAGCAAGAAGAGGAAGATGATCCTGCAGCTGAGGGAAGGGTTGCTGAAAATGAACAGAAAGAGGTAGGCACACAACTAGTTCCTGTCGCTGAGGAGGAACAGGAAGTAGCATCTGCGGCTGAGGAGGAAAGGGAAGTAGCTCCTGTAGTTGAGGAGAAACAGGAAGTATCTGTTACAGCTAAGGAGAAACAAGAATTGGCTCCTACAAATGAAGTAGTAGGTCCTGTATCTGAAGATGAACTGAGAGGAGTTCCTGTCCCTAAAAAAGAAAAACTAGAAGTTCCTGCAGCTGAGGAGGAAGAAGAAAAAGAAGCAGCTCCTATGGATAAGGAGCAAGGAGGTGAAGCCACTGTAACTGAGGAGAAACAGGAAGTAGCTCCTGGAATTGAAAAGAATAAAGTAGTTCCTGCTGCTGAGGAAGAACAGGAAGTAGCCTCTGAAATAGAGAAAAGTGACAGTGTTTCTGTATCTGAGGAGGAACGCGAAGTTCCTGAAACCGAAGATAATGAAGTTGCGTCTAAAGTTGCAAAACAGGAAGTAGATCCTCTCACCAAGGAAAAGTCAGCTTCACTTGCCCCAGATGCTGACGGAGCACAAGTACAGGAAGAGGCAATGGATATAGTGAATGATACTGGTGATGAGACAGATATGTCCGAACAGTCTTATAAGGAAGAGGGCAGGAATTCTTCTGGAGAGAGAAAAAACCACACACTGACTGTGGAGGAAGAGGAAGCAGCTCAAAAGGAGGATGAGATGGATGAAGAGGAAAAGAATCTGAATGAAACATTTGATTCTTCTAAGGTTCTTCGAGGAGCCAGAACCAAAGCAGGGCCTCCAACCTCCAAACGCACCTCCAAGAGACTGAGCAAGATGACCCTACTGGACGAAGAGGACGAACAAGGAGAGGCAAAAGCGGTTGAAGAAGACAAGGGAATGAGCACAGAGGAAGAGAAGGTGACGACAGAGGAGGAGGCAGAGCACAGTTCAGAGGAGGAGGAGCAAGGACAGGATCCACCAGTGATTGACAAGCGGGTGTTGAGGGGGAAAACCAAAGTGATCAAGGCAACGCAGCGAACCAGAGCCAAGCGGCGTGGCAAGATGTGAACACACCACATACGCACGTGCGCAAGGAATCTCGCTTTTAACATGCACATATTTTAATAATGCACACAATTAATATTTCAAAAAAAAGGTTCCAAAACAACACTAAAGAGTCACTTAGAGGGTTTAATGCTTGTGTGTGTGTGTGTGTGTGTGTGTGTGTGTGTGTGAGCTTGCATATGTGTGTATTAACGGTCTATATAAACACATACATAAAGGAGCTCAAACCTGATGTGTGGGGTTTTATAAATTCCTGATTTTTATATTGAGGTTCGGGGTAACGATGTTTCAAGGTCTTCTAACTGTTGCTCAACAGCTTGTTAACTAAATTTTTATTACTAAACACTAAAAAAACAACTAACATTTCAGATGTTTCTGTCCTGTTCTGAACCTGGTTTAACCATTTCAGATACGTTTGTATGTCCAGTGCCCTGTTTCAGTACTGTTTGTAAACATACTCACCATTTCAGCTTGCCCAGTCAGGATTGTATTATGAACAGTTATTTGTTAAAGGCGAGGTGAATATTGGTTAAAAGACCCTGCGATGGGAGATCAAGGGGACTATTCATAAAAATCTTGTTTTAGTTTGCTTCTCTCATGCTTCCGTGTAGTATGTACTAAAACATTTATTCACCTCAGTCTCAGTGAATGTTGGTGAATAGACCCTAAGAGGGAAGATCGAGGGGACTATTCACTGGTATTGACTGAGACTAAGGTGAATAACTGTTTTCGTATGTACTACACAGGAACATATGAGAAGCTAAACTAAAAAGAGATTTTTATGGAATATTTTCAAACCATAACACTGATCACTTACACTCCATTGCAGCATCTTTTTGAAACTCAAAGTTTGAAAAAATTTGGTTGAATTCCTCTGGTTTCAGAATCGCTGACCTTGGCAAACCATGAGATTTGTCCTCAGTTTTGACTCAAGCAGTATCCTGCGTTTGGGAGGCGGATAATAAGCCATTAAGGATGATGCGAAGGGGGGGGGTGATATCGGCTGAGATAGATAACTCCCTCTGATATCTAATCTCTGTTGACTGAGCCGCACGTCGATGGTTTTCACTTGATGGACCAGTGGTAGGTTTCTCTCCATTGATTGTTGTTAATATTTGGTTTCTTGTTGGGATTAGTTTTACTGTAGGTTTTTTTTATGCTGCTCTCTTTTCTCTGCCCGCTCAATGACATGATGTATCTTGCTTCAAACCCACATCTGTCTAGTAAAGTGTTCGTGTTTGCCCTGATTGAGTGGGCAGGGTATGTTCTTGACAACCCGGCTTGCTGTGATACGTTAATTTTTTTTCCTGAGAGTGTTCTTGGCACATGTTCACTGGCCAAATGAACCATTTGCCACCTTTGGCTTCAATATAATGGACCCTTTGATTTTCGTCTGGCGTTTTTGCAACACACAGTTTATCTTGTAAGTTCACTGTGATTTTATAATCAGTCTTTAAAGTGACCTGAATTTTATTTGCCACGGTGACAGAATAAATAAATAAATAAAAAGTATAACCTCAAACATTTCCTTTTCAGCATGGTCGGGATTAATGTGTTAAGCAAACCACTTGGATACTGTTTCTTGTGGTCTTCATTGGAAATTGGTGGTTTGTGCTACATTTTTGCTAAGCCTGTCTTCTTTAGATGTGCCAGTTTTGCCTTGTACACCCTGTTGGCTTTGTCAAATTCCTTGTTGTTAATCTTCAGCTTATTTAAAGTACCTATTCAAGCCAAATCTTCTACAGGACCGGAAGGTTTTTAAATAGAGTTCTGTTTTTTTATTTTTAAGTTTGGCTTGGAATTTCCTTGAAAAGTGTCAAATTTTGGGCAGAGTTTTGATATTTCTTGCTGTCAAATATGCTTGGAGTATCATATAACTTGGTTATGTTGATTTCTTTGTGTTTTTGCTGTCTTTCTCATTGGTTAATGTGCTAATTTCCTCTTCATTCAGAGTTTGCAAGCAGGCAACCTTTTTTAGCCAGCATTCTCTGACAGGAGTGGGAAGTGGAACATTGGTACATGCCATCAGTCGTGCAAGAATCATTCATCATCATCAATGTCAATGATGGGAAGAAGTCGGCTCATAGAAGAACACCAAGAATTTGTTGATGGCTTTCCACCAATCAGAACATTTAAGGGCATATTTAATCTTTATTCCTTTGTACTGATTTGTTTGCTCATTGCTATAGCTTGTGCTTACCACACGAGGGAGCTCTAAGGTTAAAATGCACAAAAACACACCCTCTTATACACTATCTTTTCCTACACACACCCTAATGGCAGTTATAGTACAAACTAGTGTGTGTTTAAAATTGTTGGATTTACTGTCTTTCACGTGTCAGTTCTGTAATCACTGCATTTCTAAAAAAGACTTCAGTTCATATTTTCAATACTGTACCCAAAACCACATTTCAACTCCAACTCCCTTTTTACTGTGAATTTTTTTTTTTTTGGTGAATTTTCCTTGTTTTTGTTTGTTTCAGATATTACTGTACCACATTACTGATTTAGTTCAAGCTGTGACTTTATTTCTGTAGCAAATAAATAATTATCTTTATTTACATTAGATCTTGACATTTTATCATGTTTAGTTTGTACTCAGGTTCCTGGATCCTTATTCGTCCTGCCTTAATTTGATTTTAAGTAGAAGTATTAAATGAGATTTTGATTGACCCTGTTTAGGTAAACATTTGAGTGGATGCGTTCAATGCTAAGCATACCAATTAAATTTTTTATTATTTATATAAACAGGAAATTGGAATCAGTGTTGTACATTAGTTCCATATCAGCCCAAAATATTTCCATATGGTTTTCCATATCAGCCAACTTAAAATTTAATATAATTTAAACTCACTAAAGGAAAACATGAAGTATATTCAAGAGGTATATAATCAAGCAATATTGCAAGAAAAAGAAGTTATTCCGAATATCAGCCCAGTTGTGATCAATTATCACACTGCGTACACTGTATTGAAGCTGTGTCTATATTTAGTGTAACCTCAAGACTGTGAGTGTGATGTACACTGCCTGGTCACCAAAAAAAAAGGCCTGCACTCTATTTTGTTGCACCACCTTTAGCCTTGATTACAGCGTGTAATCTCCTTGGCATTGTTTCAAAAAGCTTCGGCAACATGACATTTATTTCCATCCAGGGTTGGGTTCATTTTTCACTGACATTTTGACTTAATGACGAGAAAATTTAACCACTCCATAAAGTCTTCTGCACATTCCAAACAGGTGGTCGAATACAATATTGCATTTGCCCCAGCAGTGAATTATTTTCTTTTCCATTCTGTTAACACCAGTTTTGGGTCGGCACAGTGGTGTAGTGGTTAGCACGTCCGCCTCATGTGGGGTTAGAATCCTGGGCGTTTATGTGTGGAGTTTGCATGTTTTCGCTGTGCTTGCGTGGGTTTCCTCCAGGTACTTTGCTTTCCTCCTACAATCCAAATGCACATTAGGCTAATTGGCTGTTCCAAATTGCCCCTTGAGTGTGTGTGGTGGCCCTGTTCATTTCATTTTTTTACAGAATTTGGCAGACGCTCTTATCCAGAGTGACTTACAGATATGTTTAAACAACTGAGCAAAGTTAAGGGCCTTGCTCAAGGGACCGATAGTGGGGATTGAACCGCTGACCTTCGGATCACTAACCCATCGCCTTAACCACTAAGTCACCACTGCCCTGTGTTGTGAGCGAGCTGTTCAGGGTGTACCCCGCCTTCGCCCAGTGTTGGCTGAGATGGGCTTCGGCCTTGCCACGACCCTAATGGGATTCGACAAATGCATGAGTGAAGGGAGTAAAACTAGCTGTTCTGTTGGAAGTGAAACTTTCCTTATCTTTATATTGTCTAGTTTGTTAAATACAATAAAATGTAAATTGGTCTATGGCGTCATCTGGTGCGTCTCTGGGATAGTTTGAGGTACTTTCCCCTGAAAAGAGTTGGGGAGATGCTCCCCTGTCTATGTTCTCATCCCATCGTAAGTTTTTCCTCTTTCCGTCACTGCCCACATCCGCCGTTTTTCCTGAGTGTAGAGAAGGAAGGAGTGGAGAGGAAGCAGGGTTGAGATGTGAACTCTCGCGCGCTGCTCTTCGCTACATTACGGTAAGAATTCCAGATAAAGTCAGATATACAGAGGTGGATAGTTCACTACTCACAGTTTTAACATTATTTATTTTTATCTGTTTGTTTTTGCGGGACGAATGAGACCAACTTTTCCACCAACCACAGTCGAGCTTTAGATCCATTGCACATGTTTTTTTTTTTTAACCCATGATTTTATTTATTAAAAGTACTTTAGAGTCTGTAATGATCTTAATACTGAAAGGAAAACCAGATAAATCTGTTTGCACAAGTCAGAAAACTTCCGAGTTCGAGTTAATAAGAAAATATTTGCTCTCGGAGTATCTGCGTCACTGGAGAGTTTAGGGACCGTGGCTCAAGTTCACGAAAAGAACCAAAGCGAACAGCTGGCAGAAGCAGCTCGAAATGGGTGACGTCATCGACTCATTTGAATACCGAAATACCTGCAGAGCTAATTGGCGTTTTAGGATGTCCGCCTCCCAGCAAGAAGGTCCTGGGTTCGAGTCCCGGGCGTTTCTCTGCATGTTATCGCCATGCATGTGGGGGTTTCCTCTGAGTACTCCGGTTTCCTCCCACAGTCCACAGACATGCACATCAGGCTAATTTGGCAGTGGTGGCTCAGTGGTCAAGGCTCCGGGTTATTGATCCATGTTGGCCCTGCGATGGTCTGGCGAGCTTTTCAGGGCATACCCTGCCCTCACCCAGTATTGTCTGAGATAGGCTACAGCCTCCCTGCAACCCTAAGTACGCGGCTTAGGAACTGAGTGAGCGAGCGAGATAAGGTGTATATAAAGGTGTATATGTAGACCTTATTACACCTCTGCAGGTGTGTGTGCTTGCTTATTCGTTGTATGCATATTGCACAATGAAAGGTAGTAGTGATCCCTCAGTGCTACATCAGACATTGTAAATGAAATCATAATATGCAGGTAAGTGAAGAAGAGTGCTCAAAAGAGAACAATGTAGAACCTACATACAGTGACTGTAGTCCATATTTTGTACAGCTTGAATTTATTTATCCGCTCGAATAAAATTTATCTACCTGCGTCGACCTGGTTTGAAAAATGAAGTGGGTGGCGTGGTTTTTATTTATTTGTTTTATTTTATTATTATTATTTGAATACTTTTCTATTCTTTGGCTGGATGGTACAGATATTTGGTACAGTGCTGGTGTTTTTACCGATCAGGTATAACATTAACACCACCTGACGGGTGTGTGGCAAGGCAGCCCCATACATATCAAGCTGCTATGTATTCTGTGTTTTGATGCCTTCCTACCAAAACCAACTTCAACAGTTTCAGCAGTTTGTACAGTAGCTCTTCTGTAGGATCAGGCCAGACGTACTAGCCTTCAGTCCCCATGTGCACCAGTGAGCCTTGGGCACCTATGACACTCTAGCCAGGCTTGTTTTTGGCCAGAAGGAAGGAAACCCACACAAACACAAGGAGAGCAATGAAAACCCCACCAAGAAAGGAACTCGCCGTGCACGGGGCTTGGACCCAAGACTTTGTTCCTGTGAGGCAGAAGTGCTAACCATTGTGCCCCCCAGGCTTGTTATTAGTGCTGGTACACTAGGTTTACACTTGGAGATTAATTTAGTACCTGGAAGATGTGCAACTTTTTTTCTAATAGTGTAATGTGAAACTATTTTACTTCTTCACTTAGCAAATGCCCCAGGGGGAAAAAAGACTGAAGCTGTTCATTATATGAGGGGGTCATTCCATTTGGTGTAAATTATTAATGCAAAAAAAAACCAAAAAATGAGATGTCACTGACCTCCAAAACTCCAGGTACCTCATCCACAATTACACAGGAAGTCTGTCAGGTAGGACGCACATGCATGTTATGACAGGTTTGTTAACTAACTAAACAGCATAAACTAGTATAACAAGATTCCTGACCAGAAAGTAAACGTGTAATCCTAACCATGGATTTATAAATGGTCATGACATCATATGTTGGCGTACTGACGCTAACTTGAGGATTTCTGTGAGCCAAACTGTTAAAGGTATTGAGTAATGTATTTCACTGCATATCAAATTTTCGCATGCACCTTATGGGTATATTGAACATTTTTTGTAAATCTAAGGGCTTTAATTAGAAAAACAATGGTACAGTCTGTCCGACTTCTGAATGTTTGTTCTTAGGCTGTCCATCAAACAAGAAGACGATTTTAATAAGCTGCATTAATAGATAAAATTGTATATTTGCTTTCTGTAAATTTTCAATGGAGACGTTTTTCTGTGGAAGTTCAAGTCCGGCCTCTTCACAGGGTGTGGTTTTGTAGTTTCTGTTTCGACTTTACGGACCTCCTCCAACCTTTTAAAGAGCGTCATCAACCATCTAGAAACTCGGAAAATGCATTTGATTGGAAGCCTGAGCCTATTCGAAGGTGATCTGTGACTAATCTTTAAACCTTTGTAGGGGTGCAGGGATGGGCTTCCCTGTGGATCTGCTGGAAACCACGAGTCATGAAGAGCTCAAGTGCTCAGCTGATATCTACATAGAGAAGCTGCTTTACAGTAACCCTTACCATGCCGACTATTTCACACTGCCCAATGGAGAGAAGGTAATATTGATCAATGCCATCACTTTTGGAGCTTCGTTAGGTGGAATGCTATGCTGATTAGCCTACAATATGATGTGCACCTGCCCAGACAGTATGAAAATGATGGCATTGTGTTTCTCGTCAACTTTGTAAATCATGTTACAGGGTGACCCAATAAAACCTCCCACGTTTTAAAGGTTAAAAAAAACCTTCAAACACATGAATCTTTATTCAATACAGTTTTTATACATCGTGTTTTAAAGATGACATCCTCCAAATGGTTTCCGTCATCGTCTATACACGCTTGGAGGCGATTTCTGAAGGCTGCCATGGCTCGATGGGTCATGTCTGGTGGAACAGAGGCTACCTCCTGCTGAATAGCAACCTTAAGGACTTCAAGAGTTTGAGTTTGATGAGTATACTCTCTTGATTTAAGGTAGCCCAACAGAACAAAATCACAAGGGGTGAGGTAATGGGAATGGGCCGGCCAACCAACATCGCCACACAACAAGATCAGCACTTCCAATGATCTTCGAGCTGTGCTGTAGTGCCATCTTGGTAAAAACACACATCGAGCTTTTCAAGCTCAGGGTGTTTAAGTAAGGTTTGGGCTACCATCGGTCCTTAGCACCAAGCTCCTGCTTCGGTAAGTTTGCAGATAATGATGAATAAAAACTGTATTGAATAAAGTTTCACATATGAAAATCATAATTATCCCTAGCTATTTCTTTATCTAGCTTTTAATATTTGGGAGGTTTTTGTGGGTCACCCTGTATAACCCCAGGGAAGACTGATTGTACAGTGGTTAGCATGGTCACATCAAGCAGGTTTTGGGTAAGAACTGGGTGCTTGACTGGGAGCCTTCCTGCATGCATGTTCTTCTTGTTTCTGTGTGGGTTTCCTCAAGATGCTCCATTTTCAGCCGTCCCCCGACCCTATTAGTATAAAGCAATTTAGGAAATGAATGAACGTATAGCTATGCATGAACTAATTAGGAACAAATAATAACTACTACAATCCAATAGCTAATTAGTCAGTAAGGGTTTGATTCTCCCATGCATGCAAGTCACAAAAGATAAGCAGTGGTTTTTAGTCTATGTGGATTTCCCCCTTGAACTTTGAGAGTGTACACAGAGATAGTTTCTTGGAAAATCTTCTGGGCATATGTCCTACCTCATGTGATGGTTCAAGTCATGGAGAGCTATTAACAGCATTTCTTCTGCACTGTTAGCATCACCAACTTGGCACCTGGCAAGAGTATATCATGTCCTTACTGCTCTTCAACCTGGTGATTGACTGGATTCCACGTCATACTAATGATGATTGTAGGTGAGGGATCTGATGGACCTTGTCCTCTTCCCTTGAAGATCTAGATTCCGCTGATGATGTAGTGATAACGATGATGAATAAATGACTTTATTGCACCCATGAAGATATCCAAGAAAAGCAAGGTGACTCTAGAGGTTTGCACTGCAGGTTGGTGTAAACATCAATAGTAAGAAGACCGAAGCTATGGCACTAAACATCTCCCATTCAAACCTTGTCAAGATCAAGGAAGAAGAGCTCGCTTATGTGGACCAGTTCACATATTTGAGAACTAATGGAAGAACCAATTATGACAAACAAAATTCAACAATGTGCATTATTCATCCCAGTACAGTACCCTCACCAAACTGAAACTCTACAAGAGCCGTGTCTTCTCAACTCTCATGTACTTGATCTGGCAAATGGTGGAGCAGGGTCTGATGAAGCTGTCTTTAGTTTACACTAAGAACCTTTGGAGGATATTATCTCCAACAGAGATCTTGTACAGCAGTGCAAAAAAGGACAGCACGGGCACAATGATTTTGTGAAGACATTGGAAAAGGATTGGTCATGCCATCAGGCAAGACAAGGAATCCCTCTTGTAGACTGCCCTACATTGGACACCTCATGGGAAGAAAAAGAGATGACGGCCCAAAACGTGACAGCATAGAGTGGAAGCCAAGATAACAGCCATGGGCAAGAACTGGAATGAAATATGGAAGATGACAAAAGACTGGCAGTAGTAGAGGAACTTTATTGGTGCCCCATGTGCCACAGGGCATGATGGGTAGTAAGTAATTACTGAGTCTTATGTTTCTCTTGCAGAACAAATGACTGATAATTCCCAAAAGCTAAACCTTACTTTTCTCCTGGAAACCTACCTAATATATCTTAACCTGTATCAATAAATTAGCATCTAAAATTTAAATGTCTATGCAAGTTATTATATAACCTCCTCAGATTAGTGCAGGATGGGTGTGTTGTTTTAATTTAACCAGTCAAGATCTAAAGTAAGGGACGGACAATACCAGTGCAGTACTGTTTTTACATAGTGATCAATACAGATGAATTTATAGTTCCCTGTTGTGTAAGGGCTAGACATGCCACGGCTTAGTATAGACTTGTTATAGTTTTCATCACCCACTCATTTGGCAATCGTCTTAATTATACTTGGGTCACGGGCAGGCTGGAGCCTGTCTCAGCTGGTCGAAAGCGGGGTACGTTCTGCACAGCTCGCCAGACAATTTGGAACAGTTAGCCTAATGTGCATGTCTTTGGACTGTGGGAGGAAACCAAAGTGCCCGGAGGAAACCCACACAAGCAAGGGGAGAACATGCACAGCCCTTTTAGAATAGATGTTAAGTGATTATTCGGCCCTCAGTGAAAATGAGTTTGACTCCCCTATAGCTTCCTGTAATCACTGACAGAATCATATAAGCCAGATAAAATTATAGAGGAGCAGCAGACACTGTGGATGGCTTGATGATTATTTTCTGAACCGCTTAATCCTAATTAGGGTCGCGGGGAGGCTGGCGCCCATCTCAGCCCACTCTGGGTGAGGGCAGGGTACATCCTGTACAGCTCGCCAGGCCATCGCAGGGCAGAAACATGCTGACGGCAAGGCAGCCTACGCTTTACGAAAGTCAGCAATGGCTATTTTACATGCCTCTCACCACAGACAGTGAGAGATATGGCTGGCCTTTGATAACCCAGTTAACTGGGGGGATTCAGCAGTGACAACCTGGTGACAGTGGGGCTTGAACCCCCCCACCTTCGGATCAGTAATCCAGCACCCTACCACCGGGCCACCACTGCCCCGACTTCTAAATTGATTAATCAATTAATACATAACCCACTACAGGCTGATTGTCCTAAAACGAATATTTTGTGTGGTTGGAATTCTGGGTTTAAAAATTTTATTTTGTTTTATAATTGGGGATAAGGTGAACATTGGGTGGTATAGTGGTTAGCATGAGTCCCTGGCTCGGTGAGGGCATTTCTGTGTGGAATTTACATATTCTCCACATGCTTGCTTGGGTTTCCTCTGTGTACTCTGGTTTCCTCCCACAGTCCACAGACATGCACATTAATTGGCTGTTCCAGATTGCCCCTAGGTGTGAGTGTGAAAGTAAACGGTTGTGTGTGTTATCCCTGTGATTGATTGGCAAGCTGTTCAGGGTGTACCCCGCCTTCACCCAGTTGCCCTTCTCTCCAGCCACCCTGCAACCCTAGTAGGATTAAGCAGTTCAGCAAATAAAGGAATGATTGAATTAAAAAGTTAATGTTGAGTCATCCACTCACTGAAAATGTTGTATTTATTTCAGGTACAGCTCAACTCGTGCAATGTGGGCCCTATTCCTCTGTATGGAGTTAACTCCCAGCACAACGTCCTGGCTCTGTTCACCCCACAGGACCCTTACACAGGTCACAACCCATTCAGTTATTTTATATTAAAGCCACATGTTCACATGTAATTTAAGGTAATAACTGAGGAAACACTTGTTTATAATTTAGTATACATAATTAAGCCCCAGAAGTATAATTAGAGCCAATTGGATTTTATTGGCTGAACCTAGAGGTACCTAGAGGTTCAGTAATGAAAGCAGATCTGCTGAAAATTCCTATTAGACACCTTTATTTAATTTTTTTATTTGGGGAAATTAGAGATTTATTAATTTTGTCATGTTTTTTTGACGTCTTTTTAGGTTGATTGAACCCAACTCAAACAGACTCCTCTTAGTATTTGTTGTAAAAATTCTCACTTTCTTTTTTCTCATTCAATCTCTCTTTTTTTTCTTATTCTAGTTGTGGCTTTGTATTTGAACTCTCAGTGGTACGCTGTGGAGGATATCCTCAAAACAGCAAAACCTACACGAGAAGGCCTTATCGAGGTAACACATTGCTTGCACTTGAATGATGATTTGAGTGGCTTTCTTTGGCCTCCAATCAAAGATAAAACATGATGTCTATAACCAATTAAATGTTTCTATTGTATAAGTAAGTTCTGTTGACTTACCAAGGGGAGAGGGTATGTGATTGATCATGTGATAACTCAAAAACTGATGGATAGATTTCTATAAAATTTTAACCAAATGTGGGTCTTGGACCAATAAAGAACTGACTAAAATTTGAGCATGATCCAAAGCCAGATCTGGATCCAGGACAGTTTTTAAGTATGTTTTAACATTGCGCTGTATAAAAAATACAGAGCTCAAACAAAAAAATATTGAAGAACAGGCCACAAAGGGTCACTGTAATTGTACATCTTCTTTCACTTTAACCCATGTAAAGACAAGATAGCACTACCTTGGTGGAGGTCTGCGCTCTGTGTACATTTATAGTTTTATGAGATCTAAATACAGGTGTGTTCAACAGAACAGAGTTTATGTTTGAGTTGACTTCAACTTAGTCTTCTGTATGCAGGAGGATATCTGTAATGTCTGATCCAGTATGCAATCTTTAACTGTGTTGATATTTGTGAAATAACTACTTTGAAGAACTAATAGGGTTTCTGTCAAACTGATTTTGCGTAATGTGCATTAAAACGAAAGATTTATGCTCAAAAATTGTATGAATGAATGTGAAAAATGTTTGGCTGTTTAAGACCAGAGTAAGGTAGAAAATTTCAGTGTTTATTTCTTTACCATTTCTAGGTGAGGTCTGTGGGGGAGAGGATCGTTCTGTTCATCCTGAATAGCATTATTTATCGCACTCATGACATGGGTAGTGGAGAGATGCCCTTCCTGTGCCACAGTGAAAATGACTACGCTAAAATCCTCTGGAAGAATGGCCAAGCTGTGGGCTTCTACTCAGTAAAACTGAAAGGTTTGTTTATCATTTGAAAGTTTATTTCATAATCATTTGAAGTTCATTCAGAATTTTATGCACAAAAGCCGTATTAGTGTATTGGGAACAGTGGAGGCGTGGGGAATTTCTGTTTTAGAAAGGCGTTTAGTCCGATACTACACTTTATCGTAAACACATTACCATGGGAGAAGAAAGTTTGGGGACAAAGTAAGTCTTTAATGTGTTTTCACTCGTCCCTATTTCACTGCGTGTACCTACTCTAGTGGAATTATGTATTGATAAAATTGTATTCTTTTGCATGAGCTGTATGGGGTATTGGTTCAGACATTGGATTAATGAAGACCGGTCCTTTTATTTTAATGTTGTACTGTATATCTCAAAAAAGAAATGAAGGGCTGAGCGCCACAGTGGTCTAACCCCCCAAAAAGTGAAAAATTCACTGAAAAAGTTGATATTTTGACAGATGTCGATGAGGTCTATGAGTGGTCTCCTCATCTTCCTTATGACCTTGAATCATATCGTGAGCATTATCCCGGATTTTTTTGAAAAACTTTCATGTAACTTTTTTCAAAAACAGCTTTCGGTTGGTTAGACCATTCTGGTTCTCAGCCCTTCAAATATATTCAGATCTATATTTTTTGTGTTCGTTCAAGTCTCTTTCTTGTTATACAGCGCTCTTGGTTATTGTCTGTTATCTTTAAAATGAACAGGGTTTATAAAAATGTTTAATCTTCCACAAAAGTTTGAACATTCCATATCATATCTATAACACTGCTGAGTTGGTGTAGTGTAATAAATGGTTAATGTTTGAATGTCATGGCCTATCTGAGTGTCTGCTGACCATGTGGATTTCTTTCTAGCACGATAATGCGCCACAGCGGAGCACCCTACTTAAGAAACTATCGACGCGTATGTCTGTCATCTCTATGCTGATTGGCTGTTATGCATTGTGATGCTGTTTGGTTGTTAAGAGTCACAATGCTGATTGGCTAATCGCGTTTTAGCAGGAATGTGAGGTGTCGGTATCTGTGAATGTATACTAAAGCAAGCCTGTCACGGGGGTGGTTCTGACAACGGTTCAGTGCAGTTCCAAACTGCGCTAAACTGCCAAAATATGACTTTGGTGTGGCAAAACAGCCTCACATGGGGCTGGATTTGTAGGTATTTCACCACAGTTTAAAATGATGAAGGTTTGGCAAAACAAATGTGAGCAGTAAGTATAAACACAGTGTGAATAAGTGAACACGGTTCAGAAAGGTTGCAAAAATTGACAACACGGCAGCTACACAGTGATAAATGGTTTGGAGAACCAGCGTGAAATTTTTTTAATCTTGCAGTTTATAGCAGTTCACAGTGCCAAGACGATGTCAATGCGGTCCAATACGCTTTGGAACTGCGCTGAACTGTCGTCAGACCTGCCTGGGAGTGAGGCCAGCTTAAAACAGTTTGTTTTTCACATCCGCCTCTCAGCAAGAAGGTACTGGGTTCGAGTCCTGGGCTTAGTGTGGAGTTTGCATGTTCTCCCAGTGCTAGCGTGGGTTTCCTCCGGGTACTCCGGTTTCCTCCAACACAGTCCAAAAACAGGCACATTAGGCTAATCGGTGTGAGTTTGAATGGTTGTGGGCGTGTTGGCCCTGCAATGGTCTGGCGAGCTGTTCAGGGTCCATCTCCCTTCGGCTGAGATAGGAGCAGCCTCCTTTTGACCCTACAGTAGTAGGATTAAGCGGGTCAGCAAATGAGTGAGAATTGTATGGTAGTGTTAATAAAGTGTCTGCTGTGAGGATGTAGTGGATTCTTTTATATCGTGTTTTTATTATGGTTTAAGATAATGATCTTCATTGCTCATAATTTTGAATCGATCTTTCTCTTGGGACGAGAGTTTCAGCTTTAATGTGTATGTAGGCAGAAGGGTGACAAAAAATTTTTATTTGGTCAGTTATTCAGTATCATTTTTATTTATTGCATTCATTTATTCAGATTTTGTGGCCAGTGACGTGTTGCAACTTGAGTCCCTCGTTTGAATCGAAGAAATGCAGCTGAAATTTAATATTGTTGCATTTTATTTTTCATTTCTTCCACCTCCTGCAGGTAGCGTTGCTAATACCTGTTTTGGGCAGTGCTACTTACTCCCTGTCATGGACTCCATGTATGTGAGGAAAGCTCACCGGAGAAAAGGCTATGGGCTGCAGATGCTGGAGGATTTTGTGGATTCTTTTAAAGAGGATGAGCTTGGAATGAAGTACCCTTTGTCTCCAGCTATGATCAATGGTAAGAAAGAACCATTTCTTTGAATTGTTGGGCTTTGGAGGGCACAGTAGCTCAGTTACCAATATTGCCTCACAGCAAGAAGGATCGAAATTCGAATATTAGACAATGAATTGTTGCTTCCTCTCCCTCTTCCCTGGTCGTCGACATGCTGAGAGCTTCCTCCTTCTCCTTCTGCATGTATTTGCGTACAAAGCTCTGATTGATACATACAGAATAATTCAAGATTTTCTTATTTGTCACGTACAGAGTTATACAAGTGTAACATGTAGTGATATTCTCCCCATGCCTGTGTGGGTTTCATCCGGGTACTCCGGTTTCCTCGCACAGTCCAAAGACATGCACATTAGGCTGTTCCAGTTTGCCCTTAGGGGTGTGTGTGTGTGTGTGTGTTGGCCCTGCTTTAGGCTGGCGAACTGTTGAGGGTGTACCCCGTCTTCACCCAGTGTCGGCTGAGATAGGCTCAAGCCTCCCCGTGACCCTAGTAGGATTAAGTGGTTCGGCAAATGACGATGAGTGATGAGAGCATGTAGTGAAATGTACTCTGATTTTGTCCTGAGACTGTGCAAAAGATAGCAATTAAATCAGTTAGATCAATAAGAAAGCGCTATTCTAAGGTAAAAAAAATCTTAACTACTGGTACATCCGCCTCAAAGCAAGAAGGTCGTGGGCTTCACGAGGGCGTTCTCTATGGAGTTTGCATGTTCTTCATGTGATTGGGTGGGTTTCCTCTGGTTACTCCGGTTTTCTCCCGCAGTCCAAAGACATGCACACTAGGCTAATTGGCTGTTCCAGATTCGCCTTAAGTGAGAGTGTGAGTGTGAATGGTTGTGTGTGTTACCCTGCGCTGGCCTGGTGAGCTGTTCATGGCGTACCGCAGATCCAGCCTCCCCGCGACCCTAATAGGATTAAGTGGTTCAGTAAATGAGTGAGAGAGAAGTGATGAGTGGCATGTCTTGTGGTCTGAGGATAGAAGCTCCACAGTACTTCTGTAACGTTTGCCTGATTTAAGCACTTAAAACAAGACGTAACTGGGAGTTACTAGGGTGAGACGGGTATTTTATGATCCTGGTTGCTCTAGTCCTGCATCTCCTGATGTAAATGTCCTTTAGAGATGGTAGAACTGACCTTGTACAGCATTCTGCTGCCCGGATCACTCTGCGTAGACCTGGACACAGGGTTCTATGTCAAGACATATTCTACAGAACCACTTCTGTCTCCAGCTGTTCTCAGGACACCACTTTGTCAAGTTCTCCAACTTCTCTAGGTAGAATGTTGGTGCCTGTGAGAAATTCCCTGGAGCAAATCAGCACTCTGTATGTATATAGATAGATAAAGCTCGAATGTCATTCTCTCAGTGTTGTATTGTCATGGGCTGTAAGATTGTAGGCTGTGGTGGGTTCTGGAAAGTGGATTTTCTGGTGGATTTTGGCATTGGTGTGACGCAATTTCCAGTTTCTAATTATGATTATAAAACAAAAAATAACAAAAAAAAGGGGGATTTCATGTCTAAACACTCTTGTTAGTAGGGTTTATTATGATTTCTTTCTGTTGAGTTTTGTATATTTTTTCATTCTTTGTCAGTGCAGACACAATATTTCAAAGATGCAATATTTCAAAAAAAGGAAAAATTATTTCTACCTGTAAAGTCTTGCATGACTGAATAGTCCTTTTACCCCCGAAACTGAACATATTAGATTCATATTTTATTAAAGGAACCATTTTTGTATTTTGCATCTGTAGACAGTTGAATTTTATTTCCTCTCTGCAGTGTGCAGGCGTTATGTGAACCTTCACCCGGCAGATGGAGACCTGTTCTGGGAGGTGGAGGACATTGGTGGCCCCTACCAGAGGATCAGTGTGGCCTACATTCTCACCTCTAGACTACTAAAGCGTAAATGAGCAAACCTGTTCAGCTTTTATGTGATACAATTATCTCGGATATTTCCACCTGCTCGGCATACCGCACTGCAAACCACTATTTGAAGAGATTATTGGCCTAAATATTTTCATGTGAAGTGCTGTGTAAAAGTGTTATGAGTTTTTGCAGTCACTAAATACTATTAGATCCTAAACAAAACCAGATAATGTATATAATGGGCCCTGAATGATCAGAACACAATGCGATGTACTGAATATTTCTTGTATTTATGAAAGTTATGCAATGCCTAATTCCCCTGTATGAAGAACTGATGACTCATTACACCTCTTTTAGCAGGATAAAATGACCAGTTTTGTGCTTTTTATGGTCATTTATGCTAAAATAATCTGCACAAATTATGCTGTAAGGATGACCAATACTGGTACACTTTAATAATGTGTTGTGCGTGTGAATGCAAGTGTGAATGGTTGTGTGTGTGTGTGTGTGTGTGTGTGTGTGTGTGTGTTTTGGCCCTGCGATGCACTGGTGAGCTGTCCAGGGTGTACCCTGTCTTGGACTAGAGTTGGCTGAGATAGGCTCCAGCCCTCCTGCAACCCTAGTAGGATTAAGTGGTTCGGCAAATGAAAGAATGAATAAATCATCATCAATCATGTGTTTGTTCAAATAAATTTGATGCAGGATATAAATGATTAATCATTAAATTTTCTGCACTGGTTTTGGGGAAAAATACTTGGAGTTATTTTGAACAGGGTGGTGTTCTTGTTTCAAAATGAAAACCATTTATATGAATCAAATCACCCCTCTTCGGTTATTCTATGGGAACTTTGAGTGTGTTTTTTCCCCCCCTCTTACTGCAGAGATAAGAACACAAATCTCCACATTCTCCTGGACCAATGAAAACAGATCGAGGAAACGAGTCAGAGAAGAAGAGGAGGCAAATGGGGTGGATCACCGACCAGACAAAATCAACAGGTTTTTAACTGTCGTGATTACAAAGACCAGGCAAGTAACTATCCTCTCTGTCTGTCTTTCACAGGTTTAATATACTTGTCGCTCCATTTTGGTAACTATTTACCAATATCCACTTTGCTTTTTGTGAATAATTGTTATTTATTCAATTTTTTTTTTTTTTACATTTTATTTTCTTGTCCTGCAAAGGGAAATTGAGCCCTGCATTTAACCCATCCAAAGTAAGCACACACACACACACACACACGTAAGCAGTGAGTACACACAGGAGGAGTGTGTAGCCACATTGCGGAGCCGTTAGGGGTTAGGTACCTTGCTCAAGGGCACTTCAGATATGAAGATGGAGAAGGAGTAGTGTCCCCCAGCATATTTTTCCTGCCGGTATGCGAATCGAACCAGCGACCTTTTGTTCCCAAACCCCCTTCTTTAACCATTAGTCCATGGCTGCCACAATTGGACTGTTCTGTCTTGATAAGGAGCACAATATACTGTATATTAACAAGTTAAAATGTGCTCTCCATGCCTGGTAACAAGGAATGTATTCTGCATTAATACTGGAGCACTTTCTCTACGCTGTACAACACGGCTATGCATAACTACAGTCAGCTCTAGAAGTTTTAGTAAAGATATCTTTGTGGTTAATTAGCATATTATTTTATGTAAATTATTGCCAAGAGATTGAAACAGAATGTAGCTGAAGCATAAATGTATATTTTTGTATTCGTTGGCATATTTAAGAACTTTTAAGAGGTCATTTATCACTTGCTATTTTACTGGGGTGTTAATATGAGGCGAGGCAGATTAATATGCGAAACAGTAAAGAGTGCACAAATGAAATAAAAGCCTGTCGACTGGTAATAAGTGAAAATGCCCTTTCCCCGGGGCAATAATTAAGAAGTATGTAACAACCAAACCGCTCCAATGTTCCTGTTTGGAAAAGAGTGAAAGCGAAATAGTTTGCTACAACATACACATACTATACAATAACTACATAAGTGATGACCGCAAAGCTTGGAAAGGACTGACCCCAACGTCTGACTCAGATATGGGACCCCAATGAGGAATGATGACTACATACACAAGGAGGATGATTGAAAAAGCAAAGTTCTTCCTGGTCTTTTTCAAGTTCATCTTGTTTTCATCTGTCCGCATCTATTTATTTATTTATTTATTTATTTATTTTTTTAACCGCAGAAAACACCTCAGACAATGTAATAACGTCACAGAAGACGATTCCGTGATTAGATGCTGTGATTGTGATTCTGAGATTGGTTTAGCTCTGTTTGAAATAGTTTGAGGTTAATACATGTTAAATGTGCAGTACATGTACAAGACCTCTCATCTAGAGTGCACTGTACAGCTTCAGTCACTTTACCTACATTTAGCTTTAAAAACTTTTGGGCTTCGACAGTCACCTCATTTCTCTATTACAAAACAAAACAAAAAAAAACAAACAAACAAAAAATGCGAGCCACATTTAGATTTTTCAAGAAGTTCTGATGAGAAACCGGGAATTTTTTTTATCCGGCCTAATCAAGAAACAGGCCATAATTGGCCATGAAGCTGCTTATCATTCAACTCTCCAATTATTTTTAAGCCTGTGAAAGTGGGAGCACTAAATGTAGTAAAGGCTGTAAATCCTGAAAGGTTGATTCATTACTATTAACAAACCTCTTAAATTCCACTTTAAATTATACACTTTAATCACAATTTGATTGTTTCATTTCAGATCCATTGCAGTGGTGTACAGAGACAAAATTAGAAAAAAAAAATATTGTGACTGTCCAAATACTTATGGAGTTAACTATATATCCATGTCATTTGCCTCTGTGATCACAGGGTGGAGACAGCGGAAGAGAAAAAGAAAGAATTAGTCTTTACTGATGGCCCTGAGTCACTGGTACTGGAAGAACCGGTGAGGCACGCGCACACACACACACACACACACACACACACACACACACACACACACACACACACACACACACCTTAAGCCGGGCTGGCCCAAGCCTTTATGGGAGAATTGGATTTCTGACATGGCATAAGAGATACACATTTCAAACTATAGTTTGTTGTATGTTCTCTTGGGTGCCCTCTGGTGGCCACTGAGTCCCTCAGCAGCTTCTTAGTTTGCTTTTGTTTCAGGCTGGCCCTGACTCAAGATATGGCTAGAACTTTAATGTCACTTGAAATATTTTTTCTGTAATTACAGTCTTTGTATTGGTTATATCCAGTGTGCCATTATCAACTTCATGCTAACAGCAATGGTAAACCTGGTGGGAGGCTGTGATGGAGAAATGGTGGAGTTTTTGATTTTAGTGATTCTGAGAGGGGTGCAGGATTTCTGAGCAGGATTCTTCTCTGCTTGTTAGTTAGCTTTGATCTTCCCTCCCTTATCACTACATACCCCCCCCCCTCCACTCTCTCTTTCTCTGTTTCTCTGTCTCTCTCTCTCTCTCTGTTTGTCTCGCTCTCTCTCTGTCTCTCTCTCTCTCTCTCTCTCTCTCTCTCTCTCTCTCTCTCTCTCTCTCTGTATCTCTCTCTGGGCTCAGCGAGTGCAGTTCTCTGTGGAGTATACATGTTCTCCCTGTTCTTGCATGGGTTTCTTTTAGGTATTCTAGTTTCCTCCCACAGTCCAGGGACATGCACATTAGGCCAGTTGGTTGTTCCAAATTGACCCTGTGTGTGTGTGTGTGTGTGTGTTGGCCCTGTAATTGATTGGCAAGCTGTTCAGGGTACCCTGTGATAGGCTTCAGCCTCCTCTGACCCTAACAGTAGTATTAAGTGGTTCGACAAATGATAGACATGAATTTATGTAAGATTGTACAAAATGATATAAATTGCTGTTCCTTATTGACTCCCTTCTGATATTAAAATTCAACAGCCATGTATGCCTTCTGATATGAACCTACATTATCTTTAAACAGTAAATTTTATAGGCTTTGTGGCACAATGGATAGGGCATTGGACTTCTAAATAATGCTTAATGCACTGATTAAAAGGTTGTGGGTTTGAGTCCCACCAGAGTTGAGATTTGGGGCCACCATCACCTAATGGTTAGAGAAGCGGGTTTGGGACCAAAAGGTCGCTGGTTCGATTCCAGAACCAGCAGGAAAAATGTGGCGGTGAGGGAAGTGAGCTGCACCTTCCCTTCCTCCACCTTCATGGCTGAAGTGCCTTTGAGCAAGGGACCTAGCCCCCAACTGCTCTCCTGGCACTGCAATGTGTGGCAGCCCACACTACAAGTGTGTTTGTGCTCACTGTTTACGTGTGTGTGCTCACTTTGGCTGGGTGAAATGCAGAGGCAATAATTTCCCTTGCAGAATTCATTCATTCATTCATTTTCTGAACCGCTTAATCCTAATTAGGGTCGCGGGGAGGCTGGCGCCCATCTCAGCCG
>JBCNYH010000026.1:21116932-21127040 GCA_039654325.1 Tandanus tandanus
TATATATATATAGAGTATAGTGTCAATGCCAGTGGCTTAGATACAGAGCCAGAAAAAAAATCAGCTGCCCGAGTACTCAAAAAAAAAAAAAATTAAATAGTAGAACCGATCAATATATGAAACAATCTGTTTGATGATCAATGACTCAAGTTTAATCACCATTTATTCATGAAAATTATTTAACTGAAGGCAAATCATCAGACCAGAGACAAGCAACAGGGTCATAAAGTCAGGAAATAAGGACTTTATTTGAATAAAAATTGATTTTATTTGTCCTCTGTGCTGTGGAATGAAAGTCAAAATCAATATTCTTTGCGCTAAAAAAAGAAGTCAGGTAATGAACAGAATGCTCTATATGCTACAACTCATAGGGATATTTCTATGCTGTGCAAAAACTGACCTCACAGTTAGACAAAAATAATGATTTAATGTTTTCATTAGCGATAATTCAGTGTAATCAATAATGTGTATCAATGTACACAGTTCTGTACTAACAGGAAATAAAGCCAGGCCACATTTTATTCACTCATTTGCCGAACTGCTCCTTTTTATTAGCATCACTCGGAGACTGGCGCCTATCTCAGCCGACACTGGCAGAAGGCAGGGTTCACCAACACATGCACAACCATTCACACTCTCTCTCACACCTAGGGGCAATTTGCAAACTCCACACAGAAACACCCTTGCCCAGCCCAGGACTTAAACCCAGGACCTTCTTGCGGTGATGCAGATGTACTATGCAACTGTACCACCCGTAAGCAAGAAGATACGTAAGAATAGAATTATTTTAAAACTGTTAATTTTATGCAATTGCAAATCTCAGGAGTCACTCAATGCCGAACTGCTTAATCCTGCTAGGGTTGCGGGAAGGCTGGTGCCTATCGTAGCCGACACGGGACTTCACCTTGAACAGCTCACTACCAACACGACCATCGCAAGGCAACACACAACCATTCACACTTGCACTCACAGCTTGGGGCAATGTGGAATAGCCAATTAACCAAATGTGCATGTCTTTGGACTGTGGGAGGAAACTGGAGTACCTGTGTGGGAAGAATGTGCAAACTTCACACAGAAATGCCCGAGCTTCGGACTCGAACCCAGCACCTTCTTGCTGTGAGGCGAACGTGCTAACCAATACACCATTGTTCTGTCCAACAAGCAAACACATTCTTTTAAATCATTTCATAAACTGGTGCTGTTCTAAATCTGAGGATATAATATATAGTTTATGATGTTATACATTATTTAATATAATAAAACTTGTGTAGAATTTAGATCTTACATGGACATGGGTCATTCATAAAGGATGAACTTCCAAAAGGGTATCAGTGGTCATAATTTTTTATTCACTGAACAGTGAGGTTTTACTCACCACTTTGCATGCAGAAATAGAAAGCTGCTCCAATATATAGTTATATAATATGCTTATGTAGTGGTTAGCATGTCTGCCTCAAGGCAAGAAGGGCTTGGGTTCGATTCCCCGGCTTGGGCATTTTTGTGTGGAGTTTGCATGCTTTCCTAATGCTTGCATGGGATTTTCTCCGGGTACTCTGGTTTCCTTCCACAGTCCAAAGACATGCGGATTAGACTAGGTCTGGTGAGCTGTTCAGGGTGTACTCCGCTTTCGCACAGTGTCAGCTGAGATAAGCGCCAGAATCTCCGCGACCCTTATAGGATATAAATATCATAGGATATATACTAAGATATATAATAGGAGCTGAATATCACAGTAGCTCTAGTTCATGTTAAATTCTTTTTTTTTTTGCACAGTGCTACCAGCATGTGCAAACATAGGCACCGTAGCACTATGATTATTCTCCATACAGCCTTGACTCCCACTTGATTGCTATAGCGACAGACTAACATGAGGTTTAATCATTAAAGGTATGTGAATGAGCTTTACTTCTCATTGAGGCCTCAGAAGCTGCTGGTGAGATGGAGAGTTTGCTCGTAAGGTACATGACCTTGGTGTTAGACACTGAGATACATAATCTGAGGAGAGACAGAATGTCATAAAGGAGCTTTAACATCTTGGTGTGATCTGTGAAGCTTGCATGAACTAGCATGCTAATCACAATTTCCACAAGTAAGTAACCAAAATTATAAAAATTATATTAACTGTAATTATAAAAAGTACACAATTCATTGTTTTTGTAAAACAAAGGTAATCGAAAAATAAATTAGGAAACACATTTTATGATTCCGGGTAAGATTTACATCTAATTGGAGAACTATAGTCTCAAATAAATGCAAAAATCACAGTGCACTAATGGTCACAGATTAAAAACATTACAAACGTTTAGCTGTAATTTAAATCGCATGTTCATATTAATATGCTCATTTTAATACATTATTGTTTCAATAGGGACTGAGGGAACTGCATAGCGTACCCTCAATAAATTACTCTTTCATCACCAACTTCGTAAACCACTTAATCCTACTAGGGTCAAGGGAGCTGGTGCCTATTTCAACCGACACTGGGTGAAGGCGGAGTACACCCTGAACAGGTCATCAGACCATCGCAGGACCAACACACACAACCATCCACGCTCACACACACACACCTAGGGTCAATTTGGAACAGCCAATTAGCCTAATGTGCATGAGTTTGAACTGTAGGATGAAACCAGACAACTCGGACAAAAACCCACACACGCACGGGGAGAACATCTTGCTGTGAGGTGGACTTGTTAAGCACTACGCCACCGTGCTGGCTCAATAAATTATAATTTTTCATTTTATAATAATAAAAAATAAATAATCAACATTTGTACTCTGTTTTCCTCCAACGGGCCGAAAACATGCACAGTAGGCTGATTGGCAGTTCCAATCACCCCTAGGTGGGAGAGAGTTTGTGAATGGTTGTGTATGTGTGTGGGCCCTGCAATGGCCTGGTGAGCTGTTCAGGGTGTACCCTGCCTTCGCCCAGTGTCGGCTGAGGTGGGTGCCAACCTCCCCGTAATCCTAATTAGGGTTAAGCGGCTTAGAATATGAATGAATGAATTTTTAAAATAAGATAAAATATAAAAAGTTTTATTATTTTATTTAAAATATGGCATCTGGTTAGAATGCCTCCTGAACGCCTCCCTGCTGTGGTGTTTCAAGCATGTCCAACTGGGAAGAGACCCCGGGGTTGACCCAGAGCACGCTGGAGGGACTATGTCTCTCGGCTGGTCTGGGAACGCCTCAGTGTCCCCCCGGAAGAGCTGGAGGAAGTGGCTGGGGAGAGGAACATCTGGACTTCACTGCTTAGGCCGCTGACCCCGGGACCCGACCCCGGATCAAGCGAAAGATGATGATGATGATGATGATGAAAAATAAATAAATAATGGCATCACTAAAAATCTGTAATATTATTGTAAGTGCTGTGAAATAAAATAATGTGATAATGAAATAACGCCATGTCACCAATTGTTGATTAGTTTCCTATAACTGAAACACTTTTTTTGGTTGTATTTTTTTATTTCAGTCTATTGAGTGTTCATCTTTGTGTGTGTGTGTGTGTGTGTGTGTGTGTGTGTGTGTGTGTGGGTGTGTGTGTGGGTGTGTGTTTGTGTGTGTGTGTGTGTGTGTGTGTGTGTGTTTGTGTGTGTGTGTGTGTGTGTGTGTGTTGCTGCTCCTGACCTCCAGGAGGTGCTACTCAACGACCATTCTGAAGCACAGATGCTGCGTGCACCCTCCCTTTGTTTTTCTTTCTTTCACAGTAGAGAGAGACCTCAGCTGTTTGAGGAGATTCTCCATTATGGCCTCAGTGTTCTTTTGTAAATCAGTTCCATTAAAAGCAAGGTAATGAAACAAAGGTTAAATGGAGTTGAGCAGCACTGTGCTGCTGTAATGGCTCCTGGTGACGGATGACTATGTTGGTGCTGAGCATTCAATCACCTAAAGATGTGTGTGTAGTAGGAATAAAGGCCAATATATGGATGCGAGTTGGGAGGGAGGGTGTTCAAATATTACAGAGTGGTAGAGATAAGATGGAAGCTCAGCCAGGTTGGATTCCCCTTCAACCTGACACAATCCAATGTTTTTTCAGGAACCAATCAGTGATGTAACCTGTCAGACATCACAGAATTGTAGCTAAAGAGACAAAGTTTATTCAATAATACATGAACGCAGCAGTCAATGCACATTTTTACTTGGTATGTTAGAAGGAAAGCAAAATAAAGAATTAAATTAAAGAAAAAAAACATTTGGTTATTCCATTTATTTCATATTTGTCTGTTTATCCGTCTGTTGTCATAAAATAAGGAATTTGGAATACTGTTAGATTTGTTCTGAAAAGCATGTCAACATGCATACATGCACATAGTGCTGACAATGCCCAGTGCTTTTTTCTGGTTACAGTGGTTAGCTAGCTAAGCATGTTTATATTCATGAGTATAATACTAGGCCTTACAATGGACTGGTGAGCACTTTTGACCAGAGTAGGCTAAGAGTTACTCCAGCCTCCCCACACCCAGTTTAGCAAGTGCATATACACTCTAATATTTAATGGAGAGCATTTATCCTTGATCACAGCATGTAATCTCCATGGCATTGTTGCTCCAGTTGTTCAGGTCGAGGCTCAGCAACATTAATGTGGCAATAAAATGAAGTCAGCTGATGAGCTGAATGTACTGAATGAGCAGGTTTTCACAATAATGGACTTTTTCTTCCCTGATAGCACGGATATAAAAAGGGGACTCAAATAATGAAAGAGTGAAAGAATGAAAGAGACTTTATGGAGTGGTTCAGTTTTTACCTCATCAATTCAAGACTCAGTGAGAAATGAACCCGACACTGGATGTAAATAAATGTTATGTTGCTTAAGTTTGTTGAAACAATGCCATGGAGATTACGTCCTGAGATCAAGGCTAAAGGATGTCCAAGAAAATATTAGAGTGTGTGACGTCTTTTTTGGCCGGGCAGTGTAGTACTACAGCAAATGGGCTTGGTGATCTTCCTAATGCCCAGCCAAAAAAAGTGGGGCACTCTAATATTTGGTTGTAACACATCTAGCCTAGCGTACAGTGCATAATTAGCAACAAACCTTTGACAAACTTAAGCATCACCACAAAAAATTTTTCCATCCAGAGTTGGGTTCATTTTCCACTGACATCTTGAATTGATGAGGGAAAAATCAAACCACTCCATAAAGTCTTCTCCAGCACATCCCAGTGATTTTCAGTAGGGTTAAGGCCAAAACTTTGTGGTGCCAGGTCATGTGTTCAAATGATTCCTCAGGCTCCATGAACCACTTTTCACTCTTCGAGTCCCAATTTTATATATTTGCCATCAGGGTAGAAATTGGAATAACTTGGTCATTCAGTACATTCACATCATCAGCTGACTTTATTTTATTGCCACATAATGTTGCTGAGCCTCGACCTGACCAACTGCCAAGCAACAATCCCATAACGATTATGTGCTGCAATGAAGTCTAAAGGCGGTCCAACAAAATATTACCAATTTTTTTGTTTCAACATAATGTAGAGTGGTGTATAGTATGTATAACTTAACTTGTTTCTTTGTCTCTAAACCGGAACCAGTGCAACATTATATGCAAAACAAGCACTCAGACAGTGTAAACCTCTACCAAGCCCAGCGCTCTTCCATATGATTCAAGATATCAAAAATCCTCCTATCTGACATTGTTAAAAAATCTTTAAAAAAATTCCGATATCCCAAATTTGATTAATAATTTAATGGATTCTTTCTTGTCCAAAGCTCAGTCTCTGGTTTCATAAGATTTCATAACTTTTTGTGTAATCCTGTTAACAAATAAAAACCACAGATACAACATAACCACCATGGCGGAGATAATGATGCATACAATCATGTGACTTTCATGTGAATAATACATTTGGCAGTTGGAAGGTAAAACATAGTGTAATTAGCCTGTGGGGTGACTGAAATGGAAAAATAGCTTTATTTACCAGCAGCAAAGATCTTAAATTAAGGTTTTCGTTTTAGAATGTTTTTTAAATGATTTTGCAAAACTGCCTCATCAGAAGTTTCAGTTTTTAATTCTCAAACCAGCTCTAAAACAATATTGGCCTTCCATGTATAGTCATTTTGGGCTGATTTGTAGCTCCAATATTTTTGCACCCATTGCACATGTGTTTATGAGCAAATATGATATTTAGATTATGATATTAATTCATATTCATTAACCACTTTCTAATTCCTAGTCATGGTGTGGACAATGGGGTTTAAAGAGAAGGAAAACACCATGGACAAGATCAGGATCGAACCAGAGATCTTGGAACTGTGAGGTAGTGCTGCTACCTGCTGTGCCACTGTTGTGCATGTTATTTATTTTGTCACTTACAATGAGTGGTGACAATAGGTGGCTGCAAGGTGGGGTAGTGGTTAGCATGTCCGCCTCACAGCATGATGGTCCTGGGTTTGAGTCCCGGGCTCGGGGGATTTCGGGGGAGTTTGAATGTTCTCCCGTGCTTGTGTGGATTTCCTCCGTGTACTAGCCACAATATTTTGAAGAGAAAATAATTGTAAATAATAAATATTTTGAAGAGAAATTCTGTGCACATTCAACTCTGCCTTTCAAGCTCACTCAGACACCTGGGCATTTACACACAGTCTTTCTCTCTCTCTCTCTCGCTCTCTCTCTCTCAGTCTCTCTCTCTTTCTCTCTCTCTCTGTCTCACTCTCTCTACATATATGTCAACAAAATTAAAACACTCCTTTTTTTTGGGACAGTGCATAATGTTGCAATCCGCCTCACAGCAAGAAGACCCTGGGTTCAAGTTCCAGTCTTGGGCGTTTCTGTGGAAAGTTTGCATGCTCTCCCCATTGCTTGCGTGGGTTTCCTCTGGGTACTCTGGTTTCTTCCCACAGTCTGAATTCATACACATTAGGCTAAATGGCTGTTCCAAATTGACCCTAGGGTGCAAGTGTGGATGGTTGTGTGTGTTGGCTGTGCATTGGTCTGGCGAGCTGTTCAGGGTGTACCCTGCCTTCACCTAGTATCAGCTGACATAGGCGCCAGCCTCCCTGCAACCCTAATAGGTGATTGACCCCTAATAGGTATACTGATGGAAGTGACTAATCCTTGTGTGTCCAAATAGGTTAGCCAAAAAAAAAAAGAGATAAAAGGAGAAATAGAAAAGCACAGAATACCTTTTTAGTAAACACACTGCATGATTAACTCTTGAAACCACAGCTGGGTTGATAGCAAACTGTGTTCATCAAACGGTTTATTGTTTTTCAATGAATGAAAACAGATCAGAGTTTTAGAACATGGAGAAAAGCAGTTGGATGGGATTGTCTTGAATAAAGAAATAAATCAAAACCAAATTGAATGGCCTCAGGTTTAAAGTTCTCTACCCAATTCCCAATTCACTCCCAATTACTGAACAAATCCACTCACTGGTTTCTAGGCATTTGCACACAGACCATCACCCTTTCCTAGTCTGTAAATAATAACAAAAGCAAAACTGGACAAAGCTAACAGGTATGAGCACTAATATGTATGAGGCCATACCATTAAACTAAGTCCATGCAAAAACCAATGACGATGGAAAGAATTCCAGTGTTTGGAACTGGTCTGTTGGGCTGTAGAACATGAATGATTGTGAGCAAAAAAAGAACATGGTGTCCTCGCTCTATTTGAGCAACATGACAGTTTCATTTCCTGTATGTCATGACCTCGAAGCTTATTTTCATCCTGCTCTGAAGAATGCCTCTGGGAACTGGAGCAAATACAGCCAGCGGGGTTTGTGGGATTTCTTAAGGGATTGGGTGGGTTTCTGCTGCTGAGTTTCCAGTCTTGTGTCCTACACCACATCCCAGTTTGCCCCTATTTATCTGTCCAGAAACCCCAACCACCCCTACCATACAGTATTTTCACCCATTTCTTGCCCATTGTAGTTGCCATTGTTGGCCAGTGGGTATGGTGGACTGGGTCCTGTCCCAAATCCGCTGTCGCCTTGTACATGTGGGTGCAAATCTGGGCTTGGTGTGTCATCATGTGACATGACGTCTGTGAAGCGCTGGTCATCTCCGGAGCCCGAGCTGAGCAGGAATGGGGCCTCGGCAGGAGACTGGGCCTGAGATGAGGGTGGACCATGTGGGAAGAAGTCGTAGTTGACGCCTGTGCCGTAGTAATCACCCTGGTACTCTGGAAATCAAAAACAATGGCTTCTGATAAGAGATGCTTCTGTATTATTTGCCAATGTATTTTTTTTTATAATATGTAGAACCATTCCGGGATCGTTGACCATCTAGCTTATGAAATAATTAGCAGAGTATTTTTATCCCACATTACATTATATTAGTCACCATGTACACTGCCGGCAAAAAAAAAAAAGTCACACACACTAATATTTTCATGGAGTGCATTTAAGCTTGATCACAGCATGTAATCTCCATGGCATTGTTGCTCCAGTTGGTCCGGTCGAGGCTCAGCAACATTAGTGTGGCAATAAAATGAAGTCAGCTGATGACCTGATTGTACTGAATGAGCAGGTTTTCACATCAATGGACTTTTTCTTCCCTGATGGTACGGATATAAAATGGCGACTCAAATAATGATAGAGTGGTTCAGGGAGCACAAGGAATCATTTTCACATACGTTTTGGCAACCCTGAGTCTCAGCCTTAACCCTATTGAAAGTTTTCGGGATGTGCTGGAGAAGACTTTATGGAGTGATTCAGTTTTTCCCTCATCGATTCAAGACTCAGTGAAAAATTAACCCAAACCTGGATGGAAATAAATGTGATGTTGCTTAAGTTTGTTGAAACAATGGCATGATGATTACATTCTGTAAGCAAGGATAAAGGCGGAACAACAACATATTTGTGTGTGACTTTTTTTTAGCTGGGCAGTGTATATGCATCAATGAAATCTGCTACCCAAAAACACTCAAACAATAATCTATATTAAATGCATTTTTACGTACATTTATGTAATGTGAAATTCACAAATTCTTATCAATTTGTTCAGCAGCATACCCACTAACTCAGCACTAATTCACCGATCAGCCATAACATCAGCATCACCTGACCTGGCCTGCAGCTAGGCAGCTCCATACACAGCATTGTTTAGACACCTTTGTATCATAGCCAGCATTAACAGTTTCATTGTAGTATGGCTTATCTGTGAGCCAATCCCTGCTTAGTTTGTGAGATAAGCGGGGTACACCCTGCACAGGTCACCAGTTTATCAGAGGGCTAACACAGACACAGCTAACACAACCATTCAGACTCCGATTCACACCTCTGTGCAATTTAAAGTAGCCTTAGGTCTCACATAGCCTGAATCACTTCACAGTAAACCATGGTAGAAGATTTTTAGTTTTCTTCATGCCAACTGGCATTATGCAAGTGTTTCGGGTACTTGCCGTCGGAATACGTGAGAGCCTTGGAGCTACCTTGCTTTACGGGAGTGGCTTCCATTCACTCACTCAGCCACTCATTTGGCGAACCACTTAATCCTACTAGGATCACAGGTAGTCTGGTGCGTATCTCAGCAGACACTGTTCAAAAGCATGGTGCACCGTGAACAACTCGCTAAACCATTGCAGGTCACACTCACACCTAGGATCAATTTGGAACAGTTTTTTAATTGGGGAGGAAACCGGAGTACCCGGCTATGCTACCCACTACGCCACTGTGCCACCCCGGCATACGTGGCTTACCAAATATTACTATAGATTTCCCTGAAGGTAAAAATATACATGGGGCAGCACGGTGGCATAGTGGTTAGCATGTCTGCCTAACAGCACGAAGGTCCTGGGTTTGATTTCCAGCCTTGGGTGTTTCTGTGTAGAGTTTGCACGTGCTCCAGGTGCTTGCATGGGTTTCCTCCGGGTACACCGGTTTCCTACCACAGTCCAAAGACATGCAAACTGGGCTAACTGGCTGTTCCAAATTGCAGTTAGGTGTGAGTGTAGGTGTGAATGTTTGAGTGTGTGTTACCCTGCAATGGTCTGGCGAGCTGTTCAGGGTGTACCCGCCTTCGCCCAGTGTCGGCTCCCAGTGTCAGTCTCCCTGCGACCCTTTCATTCATTCATTTTCTGAACCGCTTATTCCTAATTAGGGTCGCGGGGAGGCTTGCGCCCATCTCAGCCGACTCTGGGCGAGGGCAGAGTACACCCTGGACAGCT
>JBCNYH010000026.1:21127140-21132140 GCA_039654325.1 Tandanus tandanus
GAGGCTTGCGCCCATCTCAGCCGACTCTGGGCGAGGGCAGAGTACACCCTGGACAGCTCGCCAGGCCATCGCAGGGCCCCTGCGACCCTAGTCGGGATTAAATAGTTTGGGAAATAAGTGAGTGAAGAGAGAGTAATTTAATGAGGGTCCACTATGCAGTTCACATAGACACAGTGACTGTGACGGCCGCATCATCTGCATCGCAGACCCTCATGTTTCTCAGGCAAGCACATATTTCATCCACTCGTTTTTTGTTTTTTTTTTGCGAGACTGCCTCCAAAATATGTCTGCATGGATGTTGAATGGCTGCAGTAATCCCAGCCACCATGCTCACGTATCAACCAGCTATGTGAGACCTATGCTTTAGGTATTCGTTTTTTTTATTCTGAATACCACTTACACACAGAGGAAAAACGTTGCTATCAACAGTCATTTATAGATGTGTTTTTGGCAATATAAAACCCTATTTCCAGCCAATAAAAGGTTGTATTTATGAAAGATAAAAAATTTAATTGCTTTTGCTGATGGCGTGTTTTCACTGGTTTGAAAAGGAAATGAAAGCATGGAAAGTTCTGCTCCTGAAATCTTCATCACCAAATGTTTTGGTGATAAAATTTTTTTTTCAACTCATGATGACAGTTTTCGGCACTTATTTTATCACCGATATAGGATAATGCTGCAGCCCATCTCCTCAAGTGGTTAATATTTTTTATAAAAGAGAATGATGTCAGAGCAAAGTGCTACGCTTGGTGCTGAGTCTCTTTCTCAAAGAGTGATTGGAATAATAATGACACAGATATGCTCAGCCAAGGTTAGTATATATTACCATTGATTGCACCATTTCATGAATTGCCAAACATGAATGTCATGATATGCATGGCCAATGTAAAGTTACATTCCTGGGTGTCGCATGAAATTAACTCTGAATGAGTATTTTTGCAATGAAATTTTTAAATCTTTAAAACTTTCCACAATTTACTATTTCTAAGTATAGAACTGGATTTCTCATATTCAAAAACATATATTTCGACGTAAAGATCATTGAATTCGAATTATTCTTTTATAATCCAGCCCAAACTTAGTATAAATCTTGAAAAATGGTGGCCATTTTGTTTATTCGGTTGGCTAAGGTGCTTTTTTTCCCGGAAAGAGTAGGTCCTAAACCAACAGTGTGCCAAATTTGGTGCCTGTATGACAAAGTGAAAGATTTTTTTCCAGCAATCTGCTTCACTATTAAAGACAGTAATGAAATGCAGGGCTGTTCTCATTAGCACATTTGTGTAGCATTTAAATGTTCCGCTTGCTTTTGATACAGAGCAAAAGCAAGTGAGGGAGGAAATACATGACAAGAAAATCAAATGAACGAAGGAGTAAACATGACTGTAAAGTAGAAAAGAAAAGACCCTGAGGGAAAAAAATTCTGTTTTTCTCTCCGGGCTGTACAAAAACACAATTACTCTTATATTTACCGTTCCATGAATGTCTCCCTGAATCCCAAAGTATCTGCTGCACAACAGCGAACAGAAAGCAGAACTGGAGTAATGCATTCTCGTCCTCGTTGCCTCCAGCTTTGCACCGTGAATTCACTCTAATGTGGCTTATTTACTGTACAAGCACAAATAGTCAATAACTGGCGACGCTGGGAATGCAATGCCTTTAGATTACATGCCCTTTTGGTTTGACAAATTAACAATAGATTCTGCTACCTCTACAGAAGCATGCCTCTACATAAACCACAACAACAACAACAACCATTCCGGGATGATCTTGTAACAGATAATGTGTTTCGTTTTGTCTGATTTTAGACGTCATGTGAGCGTTTGAGTCCTAGCTTGAACGCCGTACCGAGGGGTTATGTCAGACTTCATGTCCCAGCAGGCATTGCTCGATTCTTCCCAATTTACTATGTATAGAATGAGTAAACCTGCCATCTCTCAGCTTGAGTACTTCATGCTGCTACTACATGCCCGTGTACCAGACGCGGTTTTCACAGGTGAGACTATTTTGTGACATAAACAGTAACCAAATCTAATCAAGTTTCTGACTAGATCCACTGCGCTTAAACCACAGATTGTGACTGCATGCCTAAAACCCTGATTAGTGACGTGGCTTGGAAAATGGTTGTGTTTTTAGATTTCAGCAGGTTCAACAGTCCCTGTAGTGCCGATTCTTAATAGGAAAGAATGAGACAGAGAGAAATGAAGAGGTGGGCGGGTAGGTGGGTGATGGGGTGCTGAAATAAGTAAGCGAGGGCGATGGAGAAAACAGAGTAAAGAGATGGAAAATCTTTTGTTATTTCAAGGTGAAGCAAAGGGTCTGTGGTTCGAGTGTTGCCTGAAAAATATGCTTTAGTGCTGCGTATGAAGGACAATCTGTTGTTTGTATAAAAAGGGGAAGAAAAAAATTAATAAATGCAGTTTATTTTTTTCTCTCATACCTCCATAGTAGCCATATCCTCCAGGGCCGAGGAGATCAGGCTCGTCGAGTCTGCTGCCCAGCGGCCTCATCCTTCTTGGTCCTCTGAAAAAAGCGTGACGCCGGGCACCGAGGGCACTGAGCTGCTTCATCCTACGTTCCTTCGACCGTCTGTTCTGAAACCACACCTGAAAGGAAAGAGATATGGATGGAGAAACAAATGCAGGTTACAGTGATAAAGGCTTTGGAGACAGACTGTAGATCATGTCATGTCCAATGTGAATACCTGACACTTTGAAATATATTTAATAGGCGGCACGGTGGCGCAGTGGTTAGCACGTTCGCCTCACAGCAAGAAGGTCTCGGGTTCGATTCGATTTGCATGTTCCCCCTTTTCAGACAAAGAAGACTCCACTCCATTTTGGATATGATTCAGATCAAATTCTGCATCCGGGAATTTTCAAAAGGATTCTTTAACACTGTGAGATAGCATGATTTTTTGGAAGTGTGGTACTACTGCAGGCCCAGCAGGGGGTGCTGTGTACTCTGTTATTTTATGGCTTGGTGATGGTTTGGTTCTTGTTCAAGATGTTTTTGCTACATGAAGTTTTTATGATTCTCCACTATATACAACTACATTAATGAATGATGAAACAAAAAGTGTAACCTATCCGAAACATTCTACCTCTTGTAGTCGATCTTAGCAGATAATTTAACATCATCCTAACACCAAATGCTGAGCAGGAAAAACTTAGCATTAACCATATGAACATCTACAATCTCTGAGTAATGCTTTCAACAATATTAATTATAATTAACTGTGATTTCTGCATTTTTACACATAGTGATGGCAGCGAGATGAAAAAGAAAACATCCATAAAAAGTCTCATTAATCATATTCACTGTCCAGAAATAGTCTGTATGTGTAATGAAAACATAGCTATAATATTCTGTGCACACTCACTGTATAAGTGCGTTCAAAGGTATCTAACTCATCTCTCACTCATTTGCTGAACAGCTTAATCCTAGGGATGCGGAGAGGCTAGTGCCTATCTCAGCCAACACCGAGTAAAGGTGGGGCAGCTTGCTAGACCAGTGCATGGTAACACACACACATACACAGGCACACAATCAATCACACTCTGGGTCAATTTGGAACAGCCAATTAGCCTAATGTGCATGTCTTTGGACATCTGGGAGGAAACTGGAGTACCTGGAGGAAACCCATGCACACAACATGCAAATTCCACACGGAAACGCCCCGGCTTGGGAATCAAACCCAGGATCTTCTTGCTGTGAGGCGGACATGCTAACCACTATGCTACCATGCTGCCCAGGTATCTAACTGTCCTTCCACAAATACAACCCAGAGCTTTTAAACTAATAGTTAGAGCCAATACAAATACGTGTACTCTATATACCATATTAATGTGGTAATAAATAGGAATATAAACCTTATACCAAAATGTAATTTATTTTTATTATTATTTTTAAAAAATACTTTATTTAAATTTAAAATACCAATTTAATAGGAACACCTGTCCATCTACTTTTTTAGACAACTATCCAATCAGTCAGCAATGTAGTAGCAGAACAATGCTTAAAATCATGCAGCTTTACAGCTAATGTTCATAAAAAATATCATGTGGATGAAATAAGAGTGATCTCGGTAACTTTGACTGGTGGTTGGTGCTAGAGTTACTGGTTTGAATATTTAAGAAAAACTGCTGATTGTGATTTTCATGCACAACAGTCTGTAGCGTTTACACTAAATTGCGTGTAAACAAACAAGCAAACAAACAAACAAACAAACAAATAAACAAATCCAGTGAGTGTCACTTCTATAAGTGGTAATGTCTTGTTGATGTGAGATCTCAGAGGAACTGGTTTGAACTGGCAGGAAGTTTATGGTAACACAAACGAACACTCTTTACACTGTTAATAAGCAGCAAAGCACATCATAACTTGCAAAATATCTTCCCTCATGCAGATACACTGAGTACAGGCTCACTAAAGTTAACCATTCATTCATTTTCTAAGCCGCTTAATCCTAATTAGGGTCACGGGGAGGCTGGCGCCCATCTCAGCCGACTCTGGGCAAAGGCGGGGTACACGCTGAACATCTTGCCAGGCCAACACACATACAACCTTTCACACTCACTCTCACACCTAGGGGCGATTTGGAACTGCCAATCAGCCTACTGTGCATGTTTTGGGACTGTAGGAGGAAACCGGAGTACACGGAGGAAACCCACGCAGGCACGGGGAGAACATGCAACCTCACATTTTTCCTGCTGTTTTGGGAATTGAACCAGCGACCTTTCGGTTCCAAAGCCGCTTCTCTATTCATTAAGCTACGGCTGCCCCCAGTGGACCAATCAATTATGCCAATCCTGTGTAGGATATACTCAAAGTTGACGTGTTGGTAGCAAAAAAAAATGAGCAAGTGTAAGGAGTCAGATGGTGTTGAGTGGGGTAGTGGTGGCTCAATGGTCAAAGACTCTGGGTTACTGATCACAAAGTTGGGGGTTCTAGCATTAGTGCCAGCAAGCTCCCACTGTTGGGCCCTCCAGAGTCCAGGGTTG
>JBCNYH010000026.1:21250333-21273226 GCA_039654325.1 Tandanus tandanus
GGAGGACAGGGACGTCTGGACCTCACTGCTTAGGCTGCTGCCCCCGCGACCCGACCCCGGAAGAAGCGGAAGAAAATTAATGAATGAATATGAATAAATATTAGTATTCATCCATGTATTTCAGAAAAAAAACCATAGATTTTCAGTTGTCGTTTGAAGACACCCAGTAATTCTGCTGTCTGGACATCTAGGTGAAGTTCATTCCACCTCGGTGCCAGAACAGAGAAGAGTTCAGATGCATAGTTTCCTTGTCCCTTAATAGAATGAGGGACCATTTGAGCAGTGCTGGAGGATCAGAGAGAACGTGGTACAGTGTGAGTTGTGAAAGGTGCATTGAGGTAGGATGGTGTTGGTCCATTTTTGGCTTTCTAGACAAGCATTAGTGTTGTAAATCTGATGTGAACAGCTACAGGAAGCCAGTGGAGTGTAGCAGCAGAGTGGTGTGGGAGAACTTGGGAAGGTTGCACGCAGCTGCATTTTGGATCAGTTGCAGAAGTCAAATGGTGCATTTCTTTATACATATTTCTTTCTATAAGGCACTTGTGTCCCTTGAAAATGGGACTGAGTTCTAAAAAAAACTATAACTATAATATAAAAAAACTATAATGTGTTTTTATTTATTAATGTATTTATTTTATTAATTAAGTATACATGTTGTTGATATTTGCTTCAGCATCCAAGAAGAAAACTGCACTTTGCACTGAGTGTGTTTTATGCTGCACAGAGATCAATTTAATGCAAATTGCAACTATATAGCTGTGAATTAGCTACTGTCGCTCCAGGAAAATTTTGTTTTTCTGCAAGCTGTTTACTGTGACATATGTAGAAATTACTATATTGTATATATGAAGTTAATTCTAGTTTCAGCTTGAAGTTTAGTTTATTTTGTAGTATTATAACAACAACAACAACAATAATAAAATTTTCCACACTGACTACACCCACCTAAACATACCATAAAAGTTATAAATGCTACAAATATAATTATTGCTACATCTTATGTATTTATGAATGTAGTGTATCTAATGTATTTATGACTTTCTTACCCAAGCTTTATGCATAGTCTTCTTCACTCTTATACATAAATCTTTCAATGTCTATAAAATTCAAATATCTCCATCAGTACACAGAAACAGCTAAATATAGTTTGACTGACTGTGGCCCTTAACAGTACAGTCACAGCACTTAATTAGCCACAGTGTTTGATGTGTCAAGGTCAAAGGTCACCAACAGTGTGTTGTCTTTGGGTATGACCTTGCACTGATCCTGCTGCTTAATTGGTGGCCTAATTGTCTGAACACGTGCCAATCCTGATGACACAATGCTTTGCAGTGAGGTAAAGAAACACATGCACTTAGTTTGTTGCGTAGAGTGCTATTGTTTTCTTCATAATTAAAATCAATGAATAATTATGAGTTAACAGATGTTTTGTATGTACTGTAATTTGATGTATGATTTAAATTTGAAAGAAACTAACTTTACATTTCATCGTTTGGGTCAGCATATATGGGTGGCACAGTGGCGTAGTGGTTAGCACTTCCACCTCACATCAAGAAGGTCCTGGGTTTGAGTTCTGTGCCCAGTGAGTGTGCTTCTGTGTGGAGTTTGGAGCTTATGTGGGTTTTCTCCGGGTTCTCTGGTTTCCTCCTACAGTACAAATACATGCATGTTAGGCTGATTGGCTGTTTCAAAATGATCCTTAGGTGTGAGTGTTAGTGTGAATGGTTTTGTGTGTGTGTGTGTTGGCCCTGGAATGGTCTTGTGAGCTGTGCAGAGTGTACCCTGCCTTCTAATGGAGTCACCTGAGAGTCCCCATGACCCTAGTAGGATTAAGCAGTTTAGCAAAGAAATGAATGCATACATACATACATACATACTCTGACTTTAAACAAGACCATCATAAAATGAAGACCTGAGGTCTTCTTGGATCACCTAATTAAATTCCTTAAATAGTCGCCATTCTGTAAGTGTTCTGGGCACTTTCGTCTGAATGCTTGCGAGCCGGGAAGCTACCCTGCGAACTGGGAGGACCATGCTTCCATTCCTGTAAATTTTGTTCATATTGAAATTTGTGATTGGTCAAGTGCTGGATCAATTCAGCCGCATTGTTTTCTTTTAACTGGCTATTGTGTCTTCATTTGCAAATTTCCCCCGGCCATATTTTCAACAATCTGCCTTCAAAATTAACCCGAATGGCCACGGTAGTGCTAGCCACCGCTCTTATGAACTACTTATGTGAGACGTTGGAACCAGAGAGAGAGAGGAAGAGAGGGAGGGGAGAGAGAGAGAGAGAGAGAGAAGACAGATGAGGTGAGTGAGACAGGATAAGTAAATAAAGAAAGGGAGAACGGGATGTGGAGGGAGGAGGGGAGAGAAAGAGAGCTAGATGGAGAGCGAGTGTCTGAGCCCAGTGTGGAGGCAGTTAATATAGGTTTGGTGATAAGGGTGCGCAGACAAACATTGACAAAATCAGCCATTCTGGCGCAAAGCCTGAGCTGCCAATCAAGGTGAGGGACGAGCTGATGAGTTGACAATCAGCGCTCTCGCTCAGATAAGAATGCTGCATCTGGACAGAAAGAGAGAGCGAGAGAGAGAGTGGGAAATAGAGAGACAGACGGAATGTGAGACAGAGAGAGGGAGAGAAATAGGGAGGGAAGGATAAAGAAACAGAGAAGGCATCAGCTGAATAAAGAAAAGGGGTTGTGAAAGGAAGACACTAAGGAAAGATATTCTAACAGAGAAAGACAGAAGAAAAAAGAGACAACGTAATAGATGAGAGAAAGAGAAATAGATTGCGGAAGTGAAAAGAAATAGAAAAGTGGCCGCATGAAGAGAGAAAAAGAAGAATGAGAGGGAGAGAGGGAGCGAGAAGTGCCATATGCTCTCTATTGTGTGCAGTACTTCAGGGTGAAGGGGGGAAAAAGATTTAAAATGGCAGAATCTACCTCTGATCTTGTGAGGAAAGAAAAATGTGATTAGTTGCTAACAGATGCTCCTCACTGTTGACCCAAGACACCTGAATACCCTCAAACATCCATACCTGTGAGATGCTGAGGTGTGTGTGTGTGTGTGTGTGTGCGTGTGCGTGCGTGCAAACCAGCCTCATCAGGGCCATGCATGCTGACACCGCAAAGGTGGGAGTGTGTGTGGGTGTGGGTTGGGGTGGGGGTGAAGGGGGGGCTAGAAGCAGAAGAAAAGGTGTGAGATCAGATTAGTAAAAATAGCACATCTCTTGGCCTTGAGGCCTTGGGGTATGTAAAGAATGTAGCTTGAAGAGGAGAAGGAGAAAGACAGAGAGCAATATCTAAACAGCTAAGCTTAATTTTCAGATTAGGATCCCAAAATCACTGTCAGTCATTATCATTTCAGCATAATAATACAGCCAATATCCATAGGCTCACTTCCCTGTCACTCACAGCGATCACCAGCCAATCATGGACGTCTGTGAGCTCATTCATGCGAGGGGGCAGACAGCGCTTTCCCTCTGAGTGTGTTAGGCCGCCCCCCTTGCATGCTCTCCCTGTGCTTGCATGGGTTTCCTCCAGGTACTCTGGTTTCCTCCCACAGTCCAAAAACATGTATAGTAGGCTGTTCTAAATTGCTCCTAGGTGTGAGAGTGAGTGTGAATGGTTGTGTGAGTGTGCAACTGCGATGGCCTGGCGAGCTGTTCAGGATGTACCCCGCCCTTGCCCAGAGTCGGCTGAGATGGGCACCAGCCTCCTCACAACCCTAATTAGGATTAAGCGACTTAGAAAATAAATGAATATGAATGAATGAAGGTCAAAGGTGAAGGTCAGAGCAAGGTCAGAACATTTTGAAGATAAGGCTTATAACTCCGAAACGAGTCAGTAGACATCCCTTTACTATAAAATACTTGTGGGAAACCATATATGGACTTTCAAATCAAACAATTACTTTTGACCTTGAGTCACCTTGAAAAGTGAAAATGAAGGTCACAGAATTTTGAGTGCTTATGACTTTGAAACGAGTGTCCATGGAAATGGCGTTACTATGGAACACTAATAGGAAATGATATATGAACTTCTAAATGAGACAATTACCTTTGACTTTGAAAGGTAAATCTCTTAAAACCTTCAGCCAGAAGAGTATGTTTGCACTAATCTTGTCATTTCCACATAGTATAGGACATATCATAGGGTGAGCACATGGGTAATTAAAACCACTACCCAATATATTGCCTATTTGCTACATTATCCATGCTGCATGGTGGTTACCAAGAACTCAATATGTGCCGTCTGTAAATAAAATTGCGATGAGGTGCGATTTGAAGCTAATCAAATGAGGATTACATGAATGAGTCTCCTTATATGCAACTTTGAAATACAGTTGGTTTCTAAACCAGCTGAAGTTTTATGAATACCACATTTTTTAGTGTAAAATGTTTCTACGAATGGTTTACAAATACATTCATTTGCATGCAGCTTGATAACCAAGACCCATTATGTGTTTTTATACCAGTACTTCAACATCGTGGCTGTGTGTGAAATACTGAATATATTCAACTTGGCTCTATTTCACATATTTTGCTCCTTTTCTTGGGAACAGAAACCGGTTCTTGCAGCTCCTGTTGACTCGGAATACTTGTTGGAGACCTTTCCGTGCTCTTCACCTCAAAGCAAGCCCAAGAAAAACACTACAAAACCACTTTTTGGCCCTGAACAAAACAAATACCCCCCACCTTTTTACATATTCTCAATTTTTTAACAGCTTCTTGCATCACAGAGACACTGGCTGAATAGAATATGAATGTAAGTATTGACACAATGTAGGGCCTTGAAAACACCTTGGCTTGTAAAGTTCAAACAGGAAACAGTAGACGCAGAAATCGCAAGATGCTATAGGCCAGGGATGTACTGGGAAAAAAATTACAATATATTTAGTTATAAGCAGTGTTTAAATACAATTGTATTCTGTTCATGTGAATTTTTGACGTTTTGGATACTCTTAATAATAATAATAATTCTGTATGGATTATTTAACTGCTTGAGATTCATACAAAGAGAAACCCATCGAAATAGTTAAAAACAGATGCCCTCTTTGCTGTAATTTTTAATTTTCATAAGCACAGATGCTCTAGATGTTCTGGACTATTACCCTGATTGGTCTACAAAAGCTGAAAGTCTAGTGGTGAACTATAGAGATTGCATGCCTTAGTTTTTCTAGATATACTTTTACAAACACTTTCGTTGCTAGATTTATTACAAAACAAACTCTAGCTAGTCTAGAAACCCTTCATAGCAGCCAGATCTATCTTTTTTATTAAGCTGTATTATTATATAGCAACAAAAAATATCAAATAAAAACAATTTAGCGAAAAGCACATGCCCAAAGACTTACAATAACCTGGATGTATAAGTGTGCACATCTTTTAATAATTGTGTCGAGGTGGATGTCACTGAATAGTGAACAATAATTGTTTTAGTATGTACTAAACTCATTCATTCATCCATTTTCTGAACAGCTTAATCCTAATTAGGGTCGCGAGGAGGCTGGTGCCCATGTAAGCCAACTCTGGGCGAGGGCAGAGTACACCCTGGACAGCTCGCCAGGCCATCACAGGGCAGAAACACGCTGATGGCTATGCAGCCTACTCTTTACGAATATCAGCAATGAAGTATATACTAAACTGGATCATGAAAAGCAAATCAAATTAAGGCATTTATATTTAATTTTTTACATATTTTAACAATGACTGAGGCTGGTCAGATGAGTTCCACAGGCTCCATGCAATGCTAAGCACTGTGTAGATAACAGCATATTTCTAAACCCATTCAGAGTTTTTGCATATAAGACATGGAAACACAAAGATAAGCAAACTAAAATAAGATTATTATAGTTTACATATAGCTTTTTATAGTATATACTACACAGAAAACTCATGAAAAGCAAACTAAATCAAGGTTTTTATAGTTTATTTTTACATATTTTAACCATGACCGAGGCAGGTCAGGTGAGTCTCCAAGCAACGCTAAGCACTGTGTAGCTAACATATTTTAACCCATTTTATTACTATATACGACATGGAAACACACAAAAAAAGGCAAACTCAAATGAGATTTTTGTAGTTTATACAGTACCAGTCAAAGGTTTGGACACATCTAATTCAGTTGAGTAGGCATGGGGGGCGGCATGGTGGCACAGTGGTTAGCACATTCGCCTCACAACAGGAAGTTTGCATGTTCTCCCCGTGCTTGTGTGGGTTTCCTCCTGGTACTCCGGTTTCCTCTCACAATCCAAAAACATGCACAGTAGGCTAAATGAAAAATAATTGAAATAATATAGAATTTTTCGTGTTAAGTGATTTCATTATGTATGCTCTAGTGTAGTGACTACCCTTATTATTATTATTATTATTACCATAAGTACCAGTCAAATGTTTGGACATACAAGTAATTGTGTCCAGACTTTTGACTGGCACTGGTACTGTATATACACTCAACAGAAATATAAATGCAACACTGTTGTTTTTGCTCCCATTTTTCATGAGCTCAACTCAAAGATCTAAAACTTTTTCTATGTACACATAAAAAAACCAGTCAGTATCTGGTGTGACCACCATTTGCTTCGCGCAGTGCAACACATCTCCTTCACATAGAGTTGATCAGGTTGTTGATTGTGGCCTGTGGAATATTGGTCCACTCCTCTTCAATGGCTGTGCGAAGTTGCTGGATATTGGCAGGAACTGGAACACGCTGTCGTATATGCCGATCCAGAGCATCCCAAACATGCTCAATGGGTGACATGTCCGGTGAGTATGCTGGCCATGCAAGAACTGAGATGTTTTCAGCATCCAGGAATTGTGTACAGATCCTTGCAACATGGGACCGTGCATTACCATGCTGCAACATGAGGTGATGGTCGAGGATGGTTCTATGTGGGGTTTGCATGCTCTCCCCCTGCTTCCGTGGGTTTCCTCTGGGTCCCCCAGGTTCCTCCCACAATCCAAAAACATGCACAATTTGTTTAATTGGCTGTTCCAAATTTCCCGTAGGTGAGGATGTGAGTGTGAATGGTTGTGTGTATGTCGCCCTGAGATGGCCAGAGTGTACCCCGCTGTCACCCAGTGTTGGCCTCCCGGTGACCCTAGCAGTAGGATTAAGCGGTCCAGCAAATGAATGAGTGAGTGAAACACACACTAGATCCATATATGCAGACACCTTGGCATAAGAGCGTTGCTCTAGTTTCTCTAATAAACATTTAGCACTAGACACTTCCAATCCATTAGAAAAAATTCTCTAACTACCCAAAACTACATGAACACATACCCTGGATGCTGTAATTCTATTTAATTCCATGCATCTATGCTTTATCTGCTCTAAATCTATACAAACAGATAGTCATAAGAACTGTGCATAAGAATAATGCTCTGAGGGTTCTAGACCCATACTAACAGACATTCTATCTGCTCTAGATCCAAATTAACAGAAGCGTTATGTGCTCCTGTTCTGTACCTAAACTACACACATTAACTGCTTGAGGTTTTTCTTTTTCTTTTCTTTTTTTTTTTTTTTTTGTCAAGAGATGCCAAAGATCCATACAAAATGATGGCCTGGCAGTTTCTAAGTATAGAAAGATATTTTTTTAGCCCTAGAGCCATATCTAAAGATATTATAGCTGCTTTAGACCCATAAATACTGATGCTTTGGATGTATTGGCTGTCGTATAGGTACCAAAAAATTGCATAAATGCTTAAAATGTAAAACTAGTGTGAGATTAATTAGTAACATCCAAACTAGTTTGATAAGAACGTAATGTATATTGTTTGAGTTGTAGTTTAATGCTAGTACAGCTTTCAATAACAACTCCATTGGGAATAATAATAATAATAATAATAATAATAATAATAATAATAATAATGATGATGATGACGATGATGATGATAAAAACACCCCATAGTGTAAACACACTCACAAATTATTGAACAAACAAAGACTAATAACTCACAAGGCCGCTCGGAATATCATCTAAAATCCTTCAAAACAGAAACAAAACCATCAAACAAACAAATATGTTCCGCACAGTGGGGTATGTGTTTTTTCCCTCCCCTTGTCAACAACACTCTCACATACATACAAACACACACCAGCATGCCAAAGGCAAGGGGGTGGAGGAGTGGTTGCAAAGATACTAACAAACTCAGCAGCCCACTATGTACAAGAGAGGTGGAAGTAAAATAGTGCCCCCTAAAGGCTGATTTCAGAATATCAATGGAGAAGGGGGGCAGGATACGAGTGCATAAGGTCATAAATGGGTAAAAAGAAAAGGTGTGTGTGTGTGTGTGTGTGTGTGTGTGTGTGTGTGTGTGTGTGTGTGCTATATGGTTGACTATAGATAATGCATGCGTGTGAGCTGCAATGTTTAATCTATCTAGCAAATCTAACCCCTACCACCACTCCCCACCCCCCACATACATGCACACACTTCCTTCACACATACCTACACACACACACACACACACACACACACCTACACTCACATAGCACACACCCACTCACAATGAGGACTGGTGTGTGTGTGTGTGTGTGTGTGTGTGTGTGTGTGTATGTGTGTGTGTGTGTGTGAGTGTGTGTGTGTGTGTGTGCTGGGTTTCGGGTCATTAGGTTCGCTGGAGCACAGCAATATGGTGCCATCAATCCTGGCAGCTCGGCGTCGCCATCGATACGAAGGAAGAAAGAGAAGAAATCCAACCACATAAACACGACAAACGGCCACCATAAAAAATACACACCCCTCTGCCTCTCTCTCTCTCTCTCTCTCTCTCTCTCTCTCTCTTTTTCCTTCCCATCATCTTTCTCTCTTTCTGCTTCCAATATAACCATCCAAAACATTCTCATTTTCTACAGTCTTTCCCATTTTCACTCTCTCCTCTTACATCTCTACAAGTGCTCGCTTTCTGCTCTTATATTGTTCACATTTTCTCTTCTTTCTCTCTCTAATTCCATCCATTTCTCCCTTCATTCAGTGTAGCAATTTCTATCCATCCACCCCCCCCCATTTCACATTTCATGTCTCTAAGGTGTCCTATCTGCTTTATATATTTATCTAGTATATCCATTCCAAATATGCTCCCCTACCTCTTTTCCTCCATCCACCAGTTTTTGCTTTGTTTCCCCCTTTTTTATTCAGTTCACATGTACACCCTCTTCTTCGTCTTCTTTTTTTTTTTACTTATTCACATTCCTGAACTGCTCCTATATGGACTTTCACACTATCTCTGTTTTCGTATTACTCCTTCTCTATCCCTACGTCTACGTCTTTCAGTTTGTGAATAAACCCATCTATGAGGCGTAAACACCCTGCGAGTATGACCGCCTTGTCTGATCTTCTACACCAGCCAGATAAAATAAACACACACATACACATACACACCTACATTAAAACCCCTCAATATTTGGTTAAGTGTTACTGAGTGGTTCCCTTCCAACTTGAACTTGGCCTGAGTGCCTCATTCAGTATGACAGAGTTGCTAAAACACATACATTATCTAACTCTAAAAACAATAAAATCCAATTATTCTGCACTTCTGGGACTCCCCCAGTATCAGTGTACCCAGTGACAACAGTGCCACCTGGTGCTTTGTAGTGATTTAAAATCAGCATTAGCTGGAGGGGAAAACGTCTTTCGAACTAGTTGATTGAAAGGCTTCAGGAATAAAGTTTTACATTTTGAAGGAAGAAAAAAAAACATAGATTATGTGGATTTTGTGTACAATAATGAGTAAAGAGTTGTTAGGGCATAAAGAGTATCAAAACCGTGTAAAATTGAGCAAACTACTTGCTAGCATTTAGCATTTGCTTGGATAATAAACCCAAGGAACCTGTTTATCAGTGAAATAAACTTCCTTGTTTACAAAAATTCAAGTAAGCAGCCAGATATTGAAAAATGTTACAGGGAACAAAAACAAAAACTGAGAACAAAAACTGAGACAAGAATTTTTCAGTAAATGTAATCGAAAATGCAAACAATCAATTATTTAATAATCGCAGTGGTGCTTTGGACAAGAAAGGTAGGTAAGGTATGTCTGTTGGCTCATCACAGCAATAGCTTATCTCAGTTTCTGTAGCATGAAGTCATTAGGAGTTCAGCTCCTCCTGGATGAGACGCTAGTCCATTGCAGGTTTCTTTTCCAGTATTTTTAGTGGTACCCATTTATACTGCGGGGTTTACAGAGGCACACTTGTGGTTAAGACCTTGCCCAGGGGTTTTGGCACAGTGAGAATCTAACTGGGATATGAACCCACAACCTCTCGATCTTGAGCCCAGCACATTAACCACTATTGGACAAGGAAAACGCCACTATATTTTGGAGATGATCCAGATCAAGTTATAGATTCTGGATTTTTTTAAAAAGTATTCTTTAACATTGTGAGGTAGGGCAATTTTGTAAGTGTGGTATTACAACAGGCCCAGCAGGAAGCACTGTGTACTTTTTTTTTTTTGCTTGGAGAAGGTTTGTGATCTCTGAACGCTCTTGTCCTACACTGTTGACTACAGAAAGAAATTGTATTAAATAGATTTTACATAATAAAAATGTAAAAATTTATTTATTTCTAGTCAAGAAGCTATGACTGATAACTGAACACTTATTTTCTAATGATTAACTGTCATTGATTGATAGCTGCGGTGGCGTAGTGGTTAGCAAGTCTACCTCACAGCAAGAAGGTCCTGGGTTCAAGTTCCAGGCTTAGCAAGAGTGTTTCTGTGCGGAGTTTGGGTGTTCTCCCAATGCCAGCGTGGGTTTCCTAAGGGGAATCTGGTTTCCTCCCACAGTCCAAAGAGCTGCACATTAGGCTAAGTGGGTGTCTGGCGAGCTGCTCAGGGTGTACCCTGCGTTTTGCTCAGTGTCACCTGAGATAGCCTCCAGCCTCCTTGTGACCCTAGGATTAAGCTATATAGTCATGACTTATATCACAGGTAGTGACTCATATCACAGGGCCAACACACTCACACACACACACACACACCTAGGGGCAATTTAGAAAAGCCAATTAGCTAAATGTGCAGGTTTTGGACTGTGGGAGGAGTATCTCGTGGAAACCCACGCAAGCACAGGAAGAACATCCAAACTCCACACAGAAACGCCCAAGCCCGGGACTGCAAACCAGGACCTGGTCTGATGAACTGCCTTAAGCTAAATAATAGGTAAAATGCATGTAAAAGAAAATCTAGAGTAAATACTGAGGAGTTCAGGGTGTAACCTTCGTTCGGACAGTGCTGAGATGGGCACCAGACTCTCCACCACCCTAATTAGAATTAAGCGGCTTAGAAAATGAATGAATGAATGAATGAATGATCTGCTAAAATACTTAGTGGGTCTGCAACCTACAATTGATTACCTCTGAATTGGTCAAATGAAGTCTATTCATATACTGTATGTATAATGCTTATGCATCAAGCTTGTGGGGGAAGCTGAAGCCAATCCCAGTTGAATTAGGGCGATAGGTGGGGTACACATTGAACAGGTCATTAATCTATTACAGAGCTAATACATAAACAAACAATGATTCCAACTCACATTCACACCTATAGGCAAATTAGAGTAGCCAGTTGACCTAATATGCATGTCTTTGGACTGTGGGAGAAAACCAAAGTACCCAGAGGAAACCCACACGAGCACGGAGAGGACATGCAAATACCACACAGAAATGCCCCCGGCCAAGATTTAAACACTGAATCTTTTTGCTGTGTAGCGACAACGCTCACCACTGAGCCACCATGCCCCCTTATCAGATGAAGTAGCAGTAGGTTCATTTTCCGTCCCAGGAATGATTTAAAATTAGTTTATGACTACAGTGAGTACTCCTCTATCGGTTACATCAAGCTTAGTCTGCTAGGCTTGACCACCTTCCTCTGCACCTGAACTCTGGACAGGATCAGCAACAACACCTTCAGCATCACCCCATTAAACTCTGGTGTTCCCCAGGGTTGTGTGCCCAGTCCACTGCTGTTTACAGCGCCGACTGATGAGATGATTGTGCAGCTTCAATCACCTCACGGTTTATGAATTCTACAGTAATAAGTCTCATCACAAACACTAATTGACGAGTTAGCATGCAAGGACGAGGTGAAGCAGCTTGTGAGATTGTGCACAGACAAAGAAAACTTGATCTCCATGTTGATAAAAACCAAAGAGGTGATTTCTAACTTTTGGAGGACATGTGCGTATCATTTGCCACTACAGATAAACAGATCAACGGTGGAAATGGTCAAAGAATTCTTGGTGTGCTCATCGTAGAGACCTTTTCTGGATTCTCAATGTCACCTGCCTGGCCAAGAAACCCCAGCAATGTCCCCACTTCCTGTTGAGTTTGATGAGAGCTAACCTTGACTGTCCCATTCTTACAGCTTATAAAGAGGGAAAATAGAGAGTATCCTAATCATCTGTGTGGAGTGTTTGTATGGAAATTGCACAGTTTAAAAGCACAAGGCCACACACCTGCACTTCATATTACTGCTATTGGGCATGTTTACTATCATGAGAATCTTTTTTACTGCCACACTTAGTCAATAATTTACAGACACTATTATTCCTCCACACAATTGTTCTGTTGTCCTGTGTATTTATTGTAAGGGTTTTTTTTTGCACTCTTTTCATCCTGTTGTGTCTGCACTTTATGTAGTTTTGTGTACTGTACCACTTTATTTTTGTGTTGCACCATGGGTCAGGAGAAAAACATTTCATTCCTGTGTTAATAAGCTTTATATATAATGCAATAAAATTCAAAACCCACTTGATTTTTGTCATCATCACTCTTTTGCCCTAATTCTACTAGGCTCATTGGAAGACTGGAGCCTATCTCAGCCGACACTTGGCGAAGACTGGGTACACCCTGAAGAGCTAGCCAGACCAGGAGGAGGACAACATGCAAACTCCACACAGAAACGCCTGAGCCCAAGACCCAAAACCCAGGACCTTCTTGCTGTGAAGTGGACATGACAATCACTATGCCACCATCCTGCCCCCACTTGACATCTGGTCAAACAGATTGACATTGTCACACAACAGAAAAAGTAATTCTGTGCTCAGTTCTGTTCTTACAAGATAGAATTAGGTTAATGATAAAACTGTACCCACAACCCAACAGAAACTCAGTTCTCCCACTGAAAAATTATTTCTTGGTCACGTGGCAGAAAACCAGATTCTCTGACCTTTATATTTGCACTGATTGTGCCTGCATAGACACAAGCACACAGAGGAGAAAAAGAAACAGTACAAAGCTCAGAGAGGAGTTTGCACTCTTTATGAAGGTCAAGGAGAATTTCATATGGACCAGAGAGCTGGCTGTTTTATACTAGCCTGCTATGACACAAAAAGTCTAAAATGCTAGACTTGCAGTCTGCCCTGCAAAGGTGAACTCAACCCAACAAAAGAAAAAAGCTTAGAAAAGAGTCCATTTTTCATTCTATAAAGAAAAGAAAGGCGTTCGGTGTAATGCTGCAATAATGGACATGCGGTAGCCTCGGACAACTTGTTGATCCTTTTGCTAAAACACGTTTGTAAAGGACACACGAATCAAGATTATCCTGAAAGAAAACTTCCTTCCTTCTGCTTTGACAGTGTTCCCCAACTCTGAGGATTGGGTTTTCCAGCAGGACATTGCACCAGGTCAATCAAGTTGTGGACTGAGGACCACAGGATCAAAACTCTGCCATGGCCAACCCAATCTCCAGAACTGAACCCATTGAAAACCTCTGGCATGTGATCAAAAGGAAGATGGATGGTTACAAGCCATCAAACAATGCAGAACTGATTGAATTTTTGTGCTAGGAGTGGCATAGAGTGCTGTCAGAAATTTGCATTGATTACAGCCATGAATCTGTTTGGCTATTTCTCTACCAGCTTTGCACAACTAGACTGCGCAATATTTGCCCACTCTTCCTTACAGAACTGTTCAAGCTCAGTGAAACTAGATGGTGATCGTTGGTGGACTGCAATCTTCATTCCACAGAGTTTATATATATTATGTTGTGGTTGGACCAGGCCACACAAGGACGTTCACCTTTTTCTCCTTCAGCCACTGTGTGGTCAACTTTAGGTCGCTATCTTGTTGGAGAATAAACCTTCTTTCCATTGACAACTTTTTGGCAGGGGGCAGCAGGTTTTGCTAAAAATCTGATGGTATTTTCCCACATCCACTTTTTGTTCTCTTAACAAGTGCTCCAGTCTCCACAACAGGATGCTGCCGCCTTCATGCTTTACTGCAAGTATGGTGTTCTTTGAATGGCAAGCTGTATTGATTTTCCACCAGGTATACTGTTTGGAGTTGAGGTCAAATAATTTCAATTTTGGTCTCATCTGACCAGAACACATTTTTTTCATGTCAAGACTTGGCTTTTTTCTTGCAACCCTCCCATATAAGCCACATTTGTAGAGCATTTGTGATAATAATGTCACAGGTCTACAGACAATTATTTGCCCAATATGAGAATGAGACAACTAGGTCAGAGCATCTTCAAAAAGCAATTAGTGTAGGGTGCTCCTAGTATGTGCAGTAGTTAGTACCTATCAAGTTTCAAGGAAGTGAGTGGGAAGAGAAGGCTAGAGCATGTGGTCTGATCCCACACACACACACACACACACACACACACACACACATATATATATATATATATATATATATATATAATAGAAAGGTATCAGAACACACGGTGTATTGCAGATTGCTGCACATCTGTAGTGAAGCTACAAACCAATCACAGTGCATATGCTTGACCCCTATCCACCACTGGTCTGATGAACATTTTCTTTTACATCCTAAAGACAGTTGGATGCATGTTCATCACTTTCCTGGCAACAGGATTTACTATGCGAAGAAGGCAAGCCACTGATTGCATTGTGAAACTTTGGGTGCTAGAATTTATGTGGATGTTACTTTGACACACACTATCTACATAAACATTGCTGCAGACCAAGAACACTCCTTGATGGCAGTGTTGTTTCCTATTGGCAGTAGCCTCTTTGAGCAGGATAATACACATGCCATACTGCAAAATCTGTTCAGGAATAGTTTGAGAAAAATTGGCCTCCAAATTCCCCATCTGTGAGATGTTCTCCAAACCACAGAGGCCCCAAATTGCAATTTACATGAATTAAAGGGTGTGCTGTGAAGTGCTTACTGCCAGGTACCACTGAATTCTTTCAGAAGTCTTCTTGTGTCCATGTCTTGATGAATTATAGCCATTTTGGCTTACACAATATTCAGCAGGTGGTTTTAATGTTATGGCCGATTGGTGTTTATATAAATGAACTTTAAATTGACTGAATCTACAATCGACTTCCGTCATCCATTCTATGGCAGTTAAGAAAATATTTTCAGATGGTTATCAAGGTAGTGAATTGTTTTTTTTTTATTGATCATGGTACGGTACATTTGTCACTTTGTAGGTCCAGGTCCCAAAAGGGTGGGTTCATGAGCTCGGGTCACTGTCTGTGTGGAACTGAGCATGTTCTCATCGTATCTGTGAGTTCCATGGATTACTTACACTAACTTGCACAGAGGTGTGTGCGAGTTAAAACGATGCCCCATTATACAATAGATTCCCAATTGGGGCAAGTTCTTCTACGTGGCATCCTGTATATCTGGAATGGGCTCGGGTGCTACTGCAACCCCGACCAGGATAAAGCAATTATTTGATTAAACTAACTTAAAAAATGCCGAATGGATGAAATAATGTTTTTTAAATGGTTCAATTATCTTTGTAAAACTAAATATCTATTTAAATAATTTTAATACATTTAATATTGAAAACAAGCAGCCTGCCAAAGTGGAATCACCCTGAAAAGGGTACACAGAAACCATCATAATTTAAAATAAAGAACACAGACTAATCAAAATCTTCATGAGTACACACTGTAGAAATACTTTTATTAGGATGGATTTCTTTCAAGATACAAACAAAAAAAACCCTAGGTACAATTTCCCACCATTCATAGTTTAACACGAAGAACTAGCCAATCTAGGCACTGTATTATAGAACTTTATTTCTTATTTATAAAACATGATAAAATAACCCAGCATACCTTCTACTGACTCATTAAATATCCTAAGGTACCATACATTAATTTTTTAGATTCATTTCTGAATTCCATCCATTTATACCACTTGTATGTCCAGGAATTATCCATGTCCCATAGATAAAACAGTTTCATGAGAAAGCATCGGACTGCAAAGACTTAAAGAATCTAATTCTATTTATTTTTATTTGTTGTTTGTAAACTGTAAATAAAAGCTAAGATCCATTCATTCAATAAAAACAGAAATGATCCGCGTTCATCATTACTGACCAGACATCAATGTAAAAACAAATAAATAAACATGAAAGGGGGGGGGGGGGGATTTAATCAACCAGAACGGATCAGGATCAGTTTCAGGCTTTATGTTTTAGGAAGTCCAGACTGACCTGAAATCAGTTTTATTGTAGTAGTTAATGCTTTAGTTGGAGGTTAGCTGGGATGAAGAGCTGCTGCTGCCCGAACTCTTGGCACTCTTCTGCCCCCTGGTGGCACTTGCTTGCCTCGGCACTCGCTTCTCTGCATGACCTGTACCTGATTTACTGCGTACTGACAGTACACACACACACACACACACACACACACACACACACACACACACACACACACACACACACACACACATTAAAATATTCCTATCTATCAAAAAACGAAGCACGTTTTATAGACCTAGACACACATCTCTATTGTTCTATTGCAGCAGGAAGTTGTTTAGCTCTTGAGCACTAATGCATGGAGACACAATAGCAGTGCTAAAAAGTCCAGTCCTGTATTAATTAAAACAAACATGATTTAGCTTTGCATTTTTGCAGAACAGCAACAGCTAAATATTCTATTCCATCTCAACATGCTTACATGCAGTCACTGTGCATGAGGTTGGACCAAACTGAATACACCTGAACACACTCGACTAATAAAGCAACATGAATGAATAGGCGCACAATTTCAGGAAACGAAAAGAGCACAAAACGAGGTTACATGTTCTGAATCATGCACTGAGAGCTGAGGTTGTGATGAATGAAAGAGTAAAAACAAAGGGAGAAGAGAGAAGCATAAGGGGGGGGGACTTGAGGTAAAGTCAAGGGCAAACAAAATGAACGTGAGAGTAGACAAAGAGTGAGACGGCGCAAGAGAACCAGCATGTGCAAAGAACACAAAAGAGGTAAAGAGAGCGAGGGTGCAGAAAAGATAAAAAGGAGGAAAACCTTGAGAGAGAGGAGAGCTCTGTTCCCCAGGGCTGTAGACCACTATTTTAGCCCCACCCCTTTGAGAGTGGGCCACAGGGGCAGTGGGCGTGGCCTGTGGGGGGGCTTTTTTAGCACTCTTGTCTGGGACCTTAGAGTCCTCTTCTTCTTCACACACACATACACACACAAACACACACACAGGGGTAGGTATTACCACAAAAATTTGAAACTACTGAGATCCTCTGCTGCTTCATGGCTTCTTGCATACCACACAGCTAGCATTTACATTCAACATCTCTCTGCATTCAGTCGACAGAGAAACATGCCCACTGTGAGTTATAGCTTTAAGTGGTTAATGAACAACTATGCCAAGTATCCCATTTCTTCAATGCTTCATGGGGCATTTTTACAAGTGGAACTGCGTTGTGCATTCTCAAATGCTGTGAATTCCTACTTAAAAAAGGTGTTCTGTTTAACCTTCTAGTACAAAGCATACTCTGTATAAGCACTCTGGCATGTTTATACTAGGAGTCGCATGCATATTAAGTTTAAGCAGTTGGCCAGTAGATTAAAAAATAGTTAAAGTAAACTCAGGACATCTTCATTTTATTAGCACAATTAAATATGTATATATTAAATACTATACACTCGCTTTAATGCTGATTCAGGCTACACCAAGGGTGACCAGTCTGTTAATAAAAGACAGAAACAACAGGAAGTATTTTCTAAATTCACTGATGTCCACTCATAAGCCTAGGTAACCTCTTGTACCAACCAATGTTACAAAGGTTCAGTTTGATTGTATGGGTTTTCACACATCGATCAGCCATAACATTAAAAACTTAACATCATGACCACTGACAGGTGTAATGAGAAACACGTTGGTGTAGATTCTCAATCATGCAGGTCATGGTAATCCTAAATAGCTTGAATCGAGGCAGCTGGACTTTTTTTTTGTGGTTTTTGAAGACGTTTCGCTTTAATCCAAAAAGCTTCGTCAGTTAGAAAATCTGGTGGAAAGTTCCAGCCTTATATAAGCTGAGGAAATAACTCAAGTCACATGCAAATCACTGTCCCACACATCCATTCCATTGCTCGTTAGGGTACTTTGTCCACTAGGGTTGTTTACCTGGTCTGAATATGGGGTCGTTTGGTCACCTGAATTAAGGTGTGAAGTGGAGTAAAATCTCTTGGGAAGGAGATCCAGAGCTGCCTTGTAAGTGCTTGAATGGTGAAACCTCAAAGTGCCTCCTTGGTTTAATGTTGGTTTTTCCTTCTTCACATAGATGGCTCTATTTCAAACCATCTCTCTTCCCTGTCAAGAATCTGTACGTTGCTGTCCTCAAATGAGTCTCCCTTGTCCTTGAGATGCAAGTGGACTGCTGAGTCTTGACCTGAATCAGTGGCTCTCATGTGTTGCACCATCCGTTTGTGCAGTTGTTGTTTAGTTTCTCCTATGTACAGGTTTGAGCACTCCTTACATGATGACAAACAATCTTGTTACAGAGTGGGCTATATTAGGCAGAAAGTGAAGAGTCAATTCTGATGTTTTGGAAGCAGGAAAAATGAGCAAGGATAAGGATCTGAGTGACATTGGCAAGGGCCACATTGTTATGGATAAACTGAATTCCAAGCGTTGAATTTGCATTTGGCATCTTTTCCTTTCAAAGAGGAGCCAGTGCATGTGACGAAAGTAATAATTAGGTTGGGGGGGGGACCCCCACACCCACCAGAGAGATAGCAATGAATTTAGGAGTTGCCCAAGACTTTGGTGCATTCTTAAAAAGAAAGAAAACATTGATAAGCTCATTAACAGAAAGGACTCATAAGGCTACAAAGCCTGCCCACGTCTGGAACAAGATCCTTTGGACAGATGGAACCAAGATGTCCTTGTACCAGAACAATAAAAAGGCATGAATAAGGAAAGAAAGGACTTCTTCAAAGAATCCAAAGCATACTACATCATCTGTCAAACATGGTGGACATGAGCAGGTATGGCAGCCACTGGAATTGGGTCACTGGTGTTGATTGATGTGGCTGCTGATCGAAGAACAGGATGAAATCTAAAGTGTTTAGAGCTGATTTGCTCAGATTTAGTCAAATGCCACAAAACTGACATTTCAGTGACAAGAGTAACCCTGGGTTTACTCTGGGATCGAATTGTGATGATCTTAAGGGAAATTTGGTAGATTTGTGATGATCTTGAGGGAACTTGGTGGATTTGTGATGATCGCGCTGATTGTGGCAAAATTTTTGATTGATATCAAATATTACAATGTATTAAGATTGCCAACCGTGACAGAACGTGGGAATCACAGTAGAGTGCAGTAGACCTTAACAGACCTTAACAGAGCGCGACAGACCTTGATGGACCATCGTAGGGGATCTTGATAAACTTGGAAACACAATTATTTCAAGTTTCATCTCTTGGATGCACCCTGCCTCCTTTTTATACCCCAACCGTGCTCCAAGCTTGGACATCGTGGAGCTCCACGCTTTTTTGAATTGAGAAGATCACGGACATCGTGCCCCAGTGTAAACCCAGGATAAGCGTCACAGTAAAGAGTATAATAGCCCAAAACATTAGGCATGAGCAACCCAACATCTTGTGTCAACAAATGCTGTTAAATGGTGAAGTGAATCAACTCAACTGAGCATGTTTTCTTTTCACAAAGTAGCAACTACTGAAGTAGCCTAAGTAAGGCAAAGGAAATCTAGTGAGGAAACTGACATCAGGTGGTCTTGGACAGCAAAGGATTTGTGTCCAAGTACTATGCATAATTACATTAATTTGATTTTGAGCCTGTAAAAATGAAGGGACTATAAAAATTGCTTCAATTCTTATATCGTTAATGGAATATTTTGTTAAACCCACTGAATTAAAGCTTAACACCCAACACCTGCCATCACTCCTGGATTATTTCATTTCAAACCTCGCTGGTGGTGCACAACATGGTGTCACTGTGAGATTTAAGCCTAGCTCACAGGTACGCAATCATGGCCGAATGTACAAGAAAATTTTAGTTCGAGGGTAATTGAATATATTTTCAGAGGAAGTAATGGTCCGTTTTTGCAGTCTTGGAAAAAGTTTTGGATTCAGAGTGGCTCGAATACAAGCAAAGAGCTTTGGAAGCAGTTCGGCCCCCTTTTGCTTGTTTCTGAACGGCTCAAGCGACTGTTTTTTGCACATCACGCGAATCCGCCCCTTTTGACAAAAAAAAACCCCATGAAATGATGTCACGTTATGCGAATCCCCCCCCCCCCCTTTTTTTTTTTTACAAAGAAAAACACGCGAAATGATGCACAGGTCACGCAAATCCGCCCCTTCTATAAAGAGGTGGCTGACAGGATTTCTGTACGCCTCTATTTATACTTTCATTTTCAAAAAAAAGAAAAATAAATGCATATTTCCTGCATGCAACGTGCCTCTTGCCATCTCACACACGTATTATAAAAATATTATATTATTTCTAAATATAAATGGTTGTTCCATTGTCAAGTGTTCTTACTGCACAAGCACAGAGGAACGCGAGTCTCAGATCTGTTCCATTCTCAGATCTGTTCCAGGATCTGATTCTTTGGGGTGTATTAGAGGATACATATGGGAAATATATATATATGCTATGCAGAAATCTATTGCTGTATTTTTTTTTTTTACTTTTTCCAGAATAACTAGTTCAACCTGGATTTCCCACATAATCTCTCCTCTGATATAATATGGGATTTTCCCTTATTAGCGAGTCGGAAAGCTGATCAAGTCTGTTATGCGTGTCCAAAGTAAATAAATCCCCAGGTTTAATTAATAAAAACCTCTAACAGGTAATTACGCTCCGATCTGACATGGAATGAACGCATTGCAGGGGAAAGTGCAGGACCGCACACATACAGGCTGTCCCAGAAGCCAAAGCTGAGCAGCTCATGCTGGAATACACAACTAATTCAACTGGACCCACTGAACTCGAGACAATCAAATGGAGGTTACATGAAAATATACAGAGAAAAAAAGCGTAAAAAGTCATTTACATTTTAAGGGCAGTTTCAATACAATACATGACACACATCCAGTGTAGGGTCACGGATCCTCAAAGATAATCTATGTTGAAGGTTTTCGGTGAGACCGCGCATTTTTACGGCCAGTTGAAACCAAAAACAACCGGAAAAAAAGTTGCACTATTTTGTATATTGCTTACATGTGAGTACACCCTTAATCTGGCCGCCTTTGAGAAAAAACAGCAACATGTAAGCACTTCTGGGCTACACTGCCAAAAATAAGGGAAAATCCCCACTGCAGTAAGTGTGAAAAATAATGAATTAGCTATTCACAGTTATACTGCTTGAGACTGTTCCTATACCATGAAGCAGTTGATTCTGTACATGAGACAGCGGAGAAGGTCTTACTGACCAGACTTATGTGGATAGAACTTCTCTATAGCCGAATGATTGAATAGTGATGTGCAAGCCAGAATTCACTACTAGGCCATGGTTCAAGGGCTTTATCCAAACTTTACTTAGCCCATAAAGACAACAAAAATAACTGTGTAGGTGGGCAGAATTGACTAGAATTCCTTTAGTAGTAAGCAGGAATGGAATTTCTCAAAAAAAAAAAAAAAAAGACAGTCCCATGTACACCTCCTCACTTCATTCAAATGGAAACATTCCATTAAGGCAAGATTTTTTTTTTATGACTTCTCCTCAATACATTTATACCATGCGCAGTGGTGAAATGTTACGCTGAAATGTTTTCAGAATAAGAACGCTGACTTTCTTTACTGACTGCCACAATGGTTTGTCGCAGCCTTGACCAGTCACCTTCCCTACAGCACTGACTAGTGCATGTGTTGTTCAACTAGTGTAGACACGCTCTTCGTTCACACTGCATTTAAATGTTTTGTACATGAAGGTGGAAGTATAAACTGTTAAAAAGTTGATGTTTTGTATTGAACTGCTGCATCTATCTATCTATCCTGTGTCTGATTTACCTTGACGGAGTGAGCAAAATCACAGAGGGTTTGATGGGAAAAGGGTAGGAAGGAATATATTTTAAAAAAGAAAAAAGTTAAAGCAAAGGCACAGAGCTACAAACAGAAGAAGCAAGCATACACCAAAGTACAATGATTACGTATACTGTCTATTTAAATTCTGCTCTGTTTAGTGACAGTAGCACTAAGAATAACACCTCACAACGGCTCATTTTCTCCTTTGCTAATAATAATAATATGAATAATAATAATAATAATATTAATATTATTGTTAGAAATATAGTATTTCAGTCATTGCGGATAAATACTGCGGCAGACATGACCAATCGCACATTTGCAGTGTTACCATGAAATTGTCCTTTTTTTCCATCATAAGTGGTATCAAGACTTTTCCTAAAGTCTTTCTTTTTGGAGAAACATGTCAACACAGTCAATTATTATTATTTAATTGGAAGTAAAATACCTATTTTTAGATACATGTCTTCAGATTTGTAAAGATAGTGCACACCCCAAAGCAGGCGCAACTGTATGCTTACTTATTTCATTACTCTACAAAAAAAGGGTATATGTATATAATGTGTGTGTGTGTGTGTGTGTGTGTGTGTGTGTGTGTGTGTGTGATGTATTAATGAAATGGGACAGTACTGCACAATGCTCAATCTCACTGATACATCTTACTTAAACAGTACCATGT
>JBCNYH010000026.1:21295782-21309855 GCA_039654325.1 Tandanus tandanus
TGCTGATAGTGGGGCTTGAACCCCCAACCTTGGGATCAGTAATCCAGCACCCTACCACCAGGCCACCACTGCCCCTGTAAATAGTTAAAACAGGAAATTTTAAATCTATTCATCAGTAATATTGTCCATCCCTGACTGCCCACATGGTTCCATGCATCCTTTACGTTTGCATTGGTATTAAGCAATGTGTCCACTAGAGGGCAGCTCAGAGTCTAAGGTCTCTGATAAGGATAAGCATGATGATGGTGGACGAGCTCGTAATAATAAACCAGTCGGTCTGTAATACCTTGTTAATATACATCCAGTCTGTACACGGATTTACGGTTGACTATAACAGAGCATTTTTACACGCAGGTTTATGATCTTAGCTGAGTTTATGGTGTCTGAGCAATGCAACATGCAAGCGCAGAAGATTCGCATTTACACTGTAATACAAAAAAAAAAAATACTATATTACAGTTTTCTTGAACGTCTATTTCATATTCCGTTTAACAGCATCATATTTCAACCTTTACTACTTGATCACTTAAAAATGACCAAAACAGGGGGCACCCGGATTTGAACCGGGGACCTCTTGATCTGCAGTCAAATGCTCTACCACTGAGCTATACCCCCTCGCACGTGCAGTGGAATTTTCAACACGTATTTGAATCTCACTAGGAAACCTAGGAGAGCTGATCAGACGCTGTTATCAGTATTGTGAGGATAAATGTAATGGTTTTCGGTACAGTAGTGACTCTGTAATAATGGTCATCATAATACAATGCAGTGTCTCAGAGTGATAAGTTTATAATTTATACACGCACAAAACATCTGTTTTCAAAGTCAATAAACTGTTATCTCTCTGTTCTTAATTATTTTTTTAAATCATGTATTATTTTAAAATGCATAAATATTGTATGGAGATGCCGGGGATTGAACCCGGGGCCTCATACATGCAAAGCATGCGCTCTACCACTGAGCTACATCCCCACGCTGCTCCCTGCACCCAAGAAGGCAGCTTTTATTTCTGTCACGTGATTCATAAAGACTTATTACAGGTTATGGTGATGATTATTTGTCTTTTTTCATGATTAAAAACATAAATCAATACAAGTGTTAGCTACTTTATCTACAAATGAGTAAATAAAGTAGCTAACACTTGTATTAATTTATGTTTTTAATTACAAGTCCCAAGTCTTTATCCTCTTTGGGGCGTTTACAGCTTGTCGATTGGTCGTGTGTGTGTGTGTGTGCGTGTGTGTGAAAATACACATGAAATAGAATCTCCATCCTGTTGTCTTCCGGCCACACCTACGCACATATCTTGTGCCTTTACTTGATGTCACAGGATATATGTTTTACATGGTATCCAAGGAGTACAATATTTGTGGAACAATATACATCCTGCCTCATTAATCAGTAAGTTAACCTTTAACCATTTAGATCCTATGCTTTATGACCCCATTATAGGTTAACAGATTTTATCACCCCCAGTGCTGCTAACTGGGTTATCAAAGGCCAGCAATGTCTCTCACTGTCTATGGTGAGAAGCATGTTAAAGAACCATTGCTGACTTTTGTAAAGAGTAGGCTGTATTGCCGTCGGCATGTTTTTTACCCTCGCCCAGAGTCGGCTGAGATGGGCGCCAGCCTCCCCGGGACCCTAATTAGGATTAAGCAGTTCAGAAAATAAATGAATGAATGAACAGGGTTTATTACTAAATAAACAATGGTGACTGATATCCTTACAGAACTGGGGGAGACTAGATTTATGTTAACTGGGAATTTTCCTGTGGTCAGCTATAGAATGTCTGAGAAAGAAAGCCTATTTACAAACATGGTACTTGTTCTACACACACAGGAATACGTCCAGACCGTGAAGAAAAGAATACAGCTCTTGTTATTTCTAACACCTCATCAGAATATGTCTATAAATAATAAAGTAGGTCATCAATTCAGTACTCGTGTATTAATACAGGACGCAGCACCTTTGTGATTTCTCACTCTCTCAATTCACACATTCAGAAGTCTTTGTGCTCTCAGTCTTTGTGATGTAAGTCAATCATCAAAAATGAAAACCAAGGAGTTCCCAAAGTTCTTCTGTCCTAAAAAAAAAAAAACCCCAGAGACCCCATTTTCAACAGCCAAAAGAAAGGTCATAGACCTATTAAAGCCAAAGATTGGCTTCTATTCTTCAGCCTCCTCTTGGCAGTATATGCTTTGATTATTGTCAACTGTTCTTTTTAATGGGCCTTTCCCCGAACACCATTTTAGCTACTCTGTCTGATGTACATTTGTGCTACTTGAATACATCTTCATAGTTGGCAGTGTATCCTTGAAATATAAAGTGTTTTCTCATTCATTCATTCGTTTTCTAAGCAGCATAATCCTAATTAGGGCCACGGAGAGGTTGGCGCAAATCTCAGCCAACTCTGGGTGAAGGCGGGGTACATCCTGGACAGCTCACCAGGCCATTGCAGGGCGAACACGCACACAACTACCACATTCACTCTCACACCTTTGTGGGGCGATTTGGAACTGCAAGACAGCCTGCTGTGTATATTTTTTGGACTGTGGGAGGAAACTGGAGTACCCAGAGGAAACCCACGCAAGCACAGAGAGAACGTGCAAACTACTTGCTGTGAGGCGAACGTGGTAACCACTGCGCCACCTATTTATTTATTTATTTATTTATTTATTTATTTATTTAACCATGGGACAGTCTTCAGGGCCTATTTAATACTATTCCTTACTTTTCTAAATGAAGTCATTCTCACTGTAAATACATTTCAGTCTTAGTAGCTGTGGGTAAATTTAAGCAGCACATACAAATAAATGCCCCCCTTATAGGTAAGAGAAAACTGGAGCACACACAGAATACACCCCCCATGCACATGTGTAGAAAAAATATTAATTCTTTTTTAAGGCTGAAACTAGGGCATGGCTGAAAGAGAGCAACGAAGTGAACACACATTGATTAAAGATCAATGCTGCACTTTATAGAACAATGGCAAACATATATATTTTAAATATTTTATAAATACAGGCCATCAGAACAGTCTGAATGGCTCTCATGGGGGTCTCGTTGAAATGAGCCATGTTCATTTACTTGAATACTGTACTTAAGTACATTTTTTAAGTATTTGTATTTTATTGAGTATTCATTTTCTGACAACGTTTTACTTTTACTCTATAAATTTGAGCAAAAGAATCTGTTCGTTCTATTTCTTATGTGTTACTTTAGTTGTAACGCATTTGACAGCTATTAATATATATATATATAATTTTTTTTTGCAGTTTTGCAGTTTTGCATACCAAAGTTGGGAAACAATCACTTCTGGAAATGTCCTGCAGTTTGTTAGCATGGAAATGTTGCAAGATATTCTGAAAATCGATTGCTTTGGTTACCCGAGCGAGAAGAACTACATGAGTATGGCATGGAGGAACGGTGTGCGTTGGGTTGCAGAAAAAGAAAGAGAGAGTGAGAGAGAGTTTATTAGCTGTCAGGGGCTTTGCACACAGACAGTCAGTAGGAATGTCCATCAAAGAGGTTTTTTTACTTTTATACTCTCAGGACAGTACTTTGAACACCCCTGTAACATGCATTATTCTATACAAACTCTCCTGAAATTTACAGCAGAAATTGGTTAACACTTTGTAATACTGCTCAACACTTAGTGGTTAGCACGTCTGCCTCACAGCAAGAAGGTCCTGGGTTCGAGTCCCAGGCTCTGTGTGGAGTTTGCATGTTCTCCTCTTGCTTGTGTGGGTTTCCTCGGGGTACTCTGGTTTCCTCCCACAGTCCAAAGACATGCACAGTAGGCTAATTGGCTGTTCAAAATTGCCCCTAGGTGTGAACGTGAATGGTTGCGTGTGTGTGTTGCCCAGCGAGGGACTGGTAAGCTGTTCAGGGTGTAGCCTGCCTTAGTCCAGAGAGGTTGAGATAGGCACCAGAATCCCTGTGACCCTAGTAGGATTAAGAGGTTCTGCAAAAGAATGATTGAGGTCATTGATTAGTATGCAGGGTCTAAGATTGAGTATGATTAAGTAGTACAATATTTGAGTAATACTTCATTAATACTTATCTTATTGCTATTTCCTTTTATTTGCTCTTTTTTTTTTTATTTTATTAATATCTCTTCCTGAGAAATCATACGGACAATATAATGAAATGGACTTTGCATAGACTCGCAGCACCACTGTGTCACATTCTGACAGCATGTCCAGCAAACATTTCTGCTCCTTCTGGAATTCATCAAATTAAAATAACATTATGCACCAAAGTGCATCTGATGAAGACTATGGAGTGATGTCATTATAGAGAGGCTTTGAATAAAGTAATATTCTGCGCTTTTTTGTTGCTGTGTTTGTTGTTTAGGGTGCACCCCGTTGACCCAGTGTCGACTGAGATAGGCTCCAGCCTCCCTGCAACCCCCAGCCCCCTCCCAGTGTTTTCCACCCTGATTTCTTTTAACATTCCTTTCCCTCTGTTCTGTAGTGATTACATATATCATTGTCTAGTAAAAGGTCATTTCTTTCTTTCTTTTTTTTTATTTATACTTTTTCGATTTCCCCCCTAATTTTAGCTGGGCCCAATTCCCACCCTTCAAGTACTGCCTTCCCTATCATACGACCACCACCAACCAGGGAGGGGCGCAAGCATGCACATGCCCCCTCTGTGACATGCGATGCTACCACCTGCCTATTTTTGAACTGCTGCGCATGCGTATTTGGGGGTGGTCTAACTTACTCAGAGGGAAAGCGTTATCCACCCCCTCATAAGAATGAGCTCTCAGACGCACATGATTGGCTGGTGATCGCTGTGAGTGACAGGGAAGTGCGCGTATGCCATCCCTCCCTCCAGTGAGAGCTCGGCCAATTAGCTCCCATGGACTCCCGGTCACGGATGGCTGTGCCATCAACCTGGATTCAAACCTGCAATCTCTGGATGTAAAAGGTAATTCTGTGCCAATATTGGTATATTTGCTGGTCTATGGGCAGCTTGTACTTTCTAAATTACTCTTTTAGGGAAAGTGCAATATTATGTACTGTATGTAAAATGCATACTGATTCCCAGAGAATATGAATTAAAAACAAAAACAAATATGTCAGTAGCCATTAAATCCAGACTTCATGTTAACAAAATGTTGTTTCTGTTTCTGTTACAGCTCGGGCCTCTTAAGATTTATTTTTGTGTTTATCTTAAGAAAATTAGCAGCTGTTAATTCAAAAGTGTTCCATTAAATTCACGTCCAGATTTTTTGTCACACTACATAAAAACTCTTTCCACTCACATACTGTAACTAAAGAATACTCACTGGTATCTCTGCCAGGCACATATGGATTATGGTGTCAAGAACATTGCTTGCATAAACTGCAGACTTCATTATAACTCACTCACTCACTCACTCACTCATTTCCCGAACTGCTTAATCCTATTATTAGGGTTGCGGGAAGGCTGGAGCCCATCTCAGCCAACACTGGGTGAAGGCAGGGTACACTCTGAACAGTTCGCCAGACCATCGCATGGCGACATACACACACAGCCTTTCACCCTCACATCGACATGTTTGCGCAATTTGGAATAGCATGTCTGCATATCTTTGGACTGTTGAAAGAAACTGGAATACCCAGAGGAAACCCACGCAAGTACAGGGAAAATATGCAAACTCCACACAGAAGCACCTGAACCCGGAACTCGAGCCCAGGACCTTCTTGCTGTGAGGAAGACGTGCTAACCACTATGCCATCATGCTGCTCTTATTGTAACTTGGCATAGATTTAATGGAATGTCTCCCCCTAGTGGGCATCTCAAAAATAATCGGCCCATACTTAAGAATAGGGAGAACTTTATGACCTTACTATGATGTTAAGAATTGATCTTGATCTTCCAAAAACAAAGCATTTGCTGGACTCAAGTGGAGTAACGTATTGACTATGTCTGGCTAAAATCTGTTAGGTAGTTTTCAGAAAATTGTTCACGAATAGACAAACAAACAAACAAACAAACAAACACACACAGATGGTCACAATACCTCTGCTGGAGGTGTGTAGCATCTCCTGGTGGACATAATTTGCAGTGTGGCATCTTTAGTACAGAAAGATTTTATGTGGGTGTGTGCTTCATTGTGCACAAGAACACTGTGGATGTCATGTTTTTAGATTTTCAATTTTGTGTTTCAAAATGCATTTCAACATAATTACAGTACACAGAACCACTTCAATCACTCCAAACTTTAGATAAAGCTTTTACAATACAAGATTATATCTGCCATGATGAAATGAAAAGTTCTTCTCCTCCACCTACAGTCTTGGGTTCGGTATACTTCAGGAAGATGATTGTAATTTATGTGGACAGAGACAGGATTAAAGGGTGAACCCAATTAAACTCAGAACACTTTCGCTATGCTTGCTGGGAGTCAGCAGCAGGGATGTGTACATGTTGACACTTTTCTCTAACCTGAAAAAAAGAGCATCTCATTGTCAACATGTAACTGAATGCAAATCAATTTTAAATTTGTAAATTTTTTAGCATTAATAGAATAATAAAGAAATTAAAAAACTCATTTCTCAAACTCCTTAATCCCACTATTAGGGTTGCAGGGAGGTTGGAGCCCATCTCAGCAGACACTGAGCGAACTCACGGTACACTCTGAACAGTTCACCAGACCATCGCAGGGCAATGTACACACGACCATTCATTCTCACATTCCCACCCGATGTGGAAACATTTCCCTCAGCACTTCCAACGATCTTCAAGCTGTGTGTGCCGTAGCTCCATTTTACTGAAACCACACATCAAGTTCTTCCAGCTCAAGGTGTTCAAGTTGGGGTTGGGCTATCAACAGACCTTAGCACCACCTCTCCTGCATCATTAAATATAATCAGTGAAAATAATGTTGAAAAAAAAGTATTGAAAGTGTAAACAATAATTTAATTATCTTTAAACTTTTCTGTTTTATTTATGTTTGAAATGTGGGAAGTTTTTTGGGTTAACCTGTATAAGCTAATATAAGCTAAAAATAATATAAGCGATTTATTACCAAACAAGCTAGATACTGCTTGTGGATCTAAACCTCCTGTACGGAACTAGCTGTTCACTGCTCACAGTTTCACTCGGAAACATTTGGAAGCAGGAAACATACAAAAGGGTTACCTAGGCAATCAAAGCTGGCCACGAGTGTGTCGGAAGGTGATTTACATATCGCTTGAATTGCTTGTCAATCATGTTGATGTTATGTTCGCAAAAAAAAAAAAAAAAACAACAACCCCTGAACAATTACTCACTCACTTATCACTCATTTGCCAAACCACTTAATCCTACTAGGGTCATGGAGAGGCTAGAGCCTATCTCAGCCAACACCGGGCGAAAGCTGGGTAAATCCTGAACAACTACAACCTGAAATATTATGTTAATGTAAATTCTTCATTCAAAAGGTATGATTCTGTGCATATTTAGATATTTAATCATAATTAAGATGAAGAATTGACAATGAAGAAGTCTGCTGTGTATTTATTGGAGTTTAAAAAGTTTGGCCTGGAATGTGTCCTGGGTGTATTTATAAGTAAAGGTACAAAAATAGATATCCTGAGATATATGTATCGACTCTTCCTCACATATCTGACATCTCAACTTTCTTGCATTTCCTTCGCCCACATTCAACCATTAATAAGCTGTTTGCTTGTTAACGTGTCCTTTAGTCCCCTTACAGAGTTTAAATTTGTAACTTCAGATAATTGCTAGCATTGTTTACCTCGTACCTTATTTCCTTCAACTTGATATTTTTATCACTTTGCCAGCTGAATATACTACTCAAAACTTGATAATAGACATGTGATATTTGTATTCTGTGAAAAACAGAAAATTATAGGCAAGAATCTGTAGACTGCGGACATTTATTATCAGATAATTTTATTTCCTCACTTCTTTACCGTTAGTAGGGTGAGGTGGCATATCACATAAATTAAGTTTTTATTTAGAGCTTTATAATTGCTTGGTGGAGAGGTATGTAAAATGGATACTCCAGTACCGACAATAATATTTACATATAAATTTACATTTATGGCGTTTGGTAGACACCCTTATCCAGAGTGACTTACATTTTTATCTCATTTATACAACTAAGCAGCTGAGGGTTGGGGGCCTTGCTCAAGTTCCCAAACAGTGGCAGCTTGGAGGTATTGGCGCTTGAACCCTTGACCTTCAAATCAGTAACCCACAGCCTATAATACTTTTTTAAAGGGTACCTGTGGTGAATTAGTGTTACTAGCTATTTAAAACGATGGTGTAGGACATCAGCGGATCCTTCCTGCAACATCAGTCCTTGCCCCTAATCAGAGTGCTGCGACACTGTGTATGCTCAAAGACATATTTCCTTTCTCATTGGCTGTTCCAGCCTGGTAGTGACGCGAACTCGTTGGATTAGCTGGGCTGCGTCACTGACCCTGTGCATCATAACACATTAATGGCCAGTGCTGAGTTGCACAAACAACAAGTGCAAAACATTTCTTCTTGTTCCTAAACCAACTGATGACAGGAAAGCCGAGATGGCAAAACGTTAGCTGCATAAGCCATTCTGGATTTACCATCACGCTCATCTCTGGCAGCGTTGTCGTCCTCAGAGTCACTAGAATGTGACATCATACTGTCTCCACAAGACTCCTCCCACTCTGATTCAAATAGGTAACATTTACACCCATTTCCTCCAACTGCTAGCCATAGTTTATCATATTTTATCACCTAAACATTTTGCTCGCTGAATAGATCTACTTGTTTACATGCACTGGACAGAACAGACCAACGAGTTCACGTCACTTCCTTGAAAAAACAACTGCTAGCTATTGGTTCAGCCCAGCTAGTAATACCCAGTTGTGTGTTTTTTATGGTCATTTATGTTAATATAAGCATCTGTATCACTTAAACGTATTACATACATACAAATTATGCTGTAAGAATGACCAGTACTGGTACTCTTTAAGGTTCCATGTCAGCTTATTTAATTTTTTTTTCAAGTTCTATGACCTTCACGCAAAGCAGACATGGACGTGCACATTTGGGCATGGCTCGCGACAATTTTGTAGTGCACTATATATAGAATGAAATTTACAGTTGAGAATTCAAGCTGTACTGCAAAATTGGCTCATTCACTATATAGTGGACTTTTCAACAGGAGAGTGGATGAGTCAACATTGCAGCAACAATCTGGTTGCAGTATGAACTGTCTAGGCAGACTGTGGTAATTTTGTCTTGTGCGCACAGTGCTTTGTCTGTGTCCGCTAGGCTATAATTGCTACAATTGCCCTAGCATTGAGCTCCACTCCCGCCTGCTTTGGTTGCACACAAATGCAATGTTGTACTTGAAATCTTGTCTAAATCTCTTGCACTTACACAAGTTAATTACTTGGCAGACATCCCACCTCTCCGGTAAGTTCTGGGAGCCTCCCGCCTATTGACGGCGACTCCATGATGGCTGCAAATTATATACAATATCCTGGAATTAGTTTAGAGCAAGAGCGTGCAAGAGAGCAAAGAGCCCAGAGGATAGTGATTGGCTAATGTAATGTGAGAATATCTCAATTTAGTATGTTGTCCAGCACTGCCATGACAGACTGCCAAAAAAAAGATAAAAACACACGACACTTCAGATTATACAAAGGTGTACCCCTGCCTCTTAGCAGTAAAAAGTAATGACAGTGTTGTGTGCTGCACTGATGAAACAGTGATTTCATAGTCAGCCTTGCTATTTGTTTGTTTGTTTGTTTGTTTGTTTGTCTGTGGGACAGCACGGTGGTGTAGTGGTAAGCACATCCACCTCAAAGCAAGAAGGTCGCGGGTTCAAGTCCCGAGCTCGGGTGTTTCTGTGTGGAGTTTGCATATTCTTCCCATGCTTGTGTGAGTTTCCTCCAGGTACTTCACTTTCCTCCCACAGTCCAAAGACATGCACATTAGGCTAATTGGCTGTTCCAAATTGCCCCGAGGTGTGAGTGCGAATAGTTGTGTGGATAATGGTCTGGTAAGCTGTTCAGGGTGTACCCCACCTTTGCACAGTGTCGGCTGAATTAGGTGCCAGCTTCCCTCAAGTGAGTGGGTGAATGAGTGACGCCTGTCTATCTATCTATCTATCTATCTATCAGGTATATATAGTATATAGCGTAACGGCGATGATCAGTTTAGCTTACGTGTCACTCTGTGACATGCTCAGGTGAATACGTAAATGCCAGTAATAGCTGATAGTGGGAAGCATGCGTGTTTTACTGTCGTATCTCTAAGAAAGCTTAACTTTCCATTACTCCAAACTGCACCGGAAAGACATTCCCCTTCTAGCTCAAATGGTGGCTCGGTGGTTAGGACTCTGGCTTACTGACCCAAAGGTCAGAGGTTCAAGCCCCAGAATCACCACGCTGCCACTGTTGCACCTTGAGCCATGTCCTTAACCCTCAAGTGCTCAGATGTATGAAAATGATAAATGTAACTCTGGATAAGGCCGTCTGGATGCCAAATGCCATAAATGTAAGATCTCAGCGCTGGATTTTTCCATGTCTATGCTCAAAATAGCCACATTTCAATGTTTTTTTAAATAATTTCTAAAAGGGATACTACAACAAACTTGAAACTTACATGTAGCAGTCATCTCCTCAAAGAATTCAGTTCACAAAATCCACTACAGTACCAGGAAAAAAACAGCAATGTTTTATCGTTACTCTACAGCTAACTGCTCTTGTGTCAAAATGGTAAACAGCACTTTATCTGAGTTGAAAATAAATTATGTTCCAACGAAAGAAACATGCAATTCCACTTTTAAGTGTATGCTCAATAAGTTCATGCATTTTATCTTGCACACTGAAAGCTTTAGTGCTTTGACTCACCTGCCTGAGCTCAGAGTTGTATATAGACCTCAGTGCTCTGAACCCAAAACATGCCTAATGTGAGGATATTACATAAAAATCTGCTGTGTTACAGCACAAGTCTACTGATTTTTCATGGTGTTTGGTTGTAATTACTGGCATGAAAATGATCAAATAGACTCCTGAAATCACAGCATGAACATTTGTTTGTTGTGTGAACTGTAGGTTAATGCAACCATGTGATTTCATAATGGAACAATGCACTCCCAATGTTTCGCAAGGTTTCCCATCGATATCCATCAATGGTTTGATTAAGGATTGGGGGGGGGTGTCACTCACTCACTCACTTATTTGCCAAACCGCTTAATCCTATAGGGTCACTGGGAGGCTGGAGCCCATCTCAGCCAACACTGGGTGAAGGTGGGTCACACCCTGAACAGCTCACCAGACCATCACAGGGCAACACACACAACCATTCACACTTACACTCACACCTAGGTTTTGGAACAGCCAATTAGCCTAATGTGCATGTCTTCGGACTGTTGGAGGACACTGGAATACCTGGAGGACCTTCTTGCTGTGAGGCAGACGTGCTAACCAGTACTCTACAGTTAAATAGTTGAGGTAAGCTCCAGCCTCCCTGCGACCCTAGTAGGATTAACCAGTTCGGCAAATGAGTGTGAGAGATGAGGAAGTAATTTGATTAGTAAAGGTGACTGTCTCCGGTGCTAAGTTATGAATTTAAAGGAGTTGTGTCATGATTTTTACTCAGATTTAGTTGCCAAAATGTTGTCTATATATGTCAAGAATGTCCAAAATACTTTGTTTAATACCCTTCAAATCAAAAGGAGTCTAGAATTTTTAAGCCTAGTATGGAGCGAATGGAAATAGATTGAGATACTGTTGCAAACCCCTAACAAACTTAATGTATAAACCCAATTCATGTCAAATATCATTCAAAAACTAAATTTCCATCAGTGTGAATGAGTATGTCTTGTTATAACACCATTCATATTATTTAGGCTACCATGGCACTGCCCCTTTAATACAAGGCTGCAAAATGAACATCACAGTAATCACATTTACACTATATAGCTAAGTATGAAGAGATTAAATTAGGTTGCTTGTGACATTCTAAGATAGAACTAGGCTAAAAACCTGGTATTTCGTGAATAAAGGGGGGTAAGTTGGATACTTGTTCATTTAACTACGTTTTGGGGATGTTCAGGCACCAGGGATGGTTTTGTCTGACCATTTAACAGGTGAAGAGACTCTGTAAGGCTGCCTCTGACTCAGTGAGCAGAACAGTGCTGAAGTGCTGGAGGGACAACAACAGAACGACTGCAGGGAATCTAGAAAGCATTGATTATGCATACAGATTGCTATGAATCCGTGAACTGGACGCAGGGCAGGCTTTTTTCAGCATCTTTGACTTTAAAAAACCTTAAATAAGAGGATTTATTTCTCTTTCTCTCAGGACAAATACATCAAGGTAAGTTAGTGCATGTCCTTTAACCCTACCTGTGAGATATGCAGTGTAACTGTATGCATGTAACAGATAAACAATATGTTTAAATTAAATAGCTGCACTCCATGACACATGCTTAAAACTGCAGCAACTGGTCAAAATTATTAATTAAAGTGTAAAGATAAATAATACACACACACACACACACACACACACACACATATATATATTTATACAGCACTTATTTGCTGGATTGCTTATTCCTCTTAGGGTCGTGGGGAGGCTGGAGCCTATCTCAGCTGACACTGGGTCAAGGCGGGGTACACCCTGAACAGCTCGCCAGACCATCGCAGGGCAACACACACAGCCACATTCACACCTAGGGGCAATTTGGAACAGCCAAATAGCCTAATGGGCATGTGTTTGGACTGTCGGAGGAAAGCGGTCTTTTTGTGCCAGTGCATATGAGTGTAACTTGCTGGCTATCTTTTATTTAGGTAGGAACAGAGAAAGTTTAAAAAATGTATGCATTGCTGTCTCCTGTCCCCTCTGTTTTTGCAGATATAGGGACAAAATGGTAATGGAATGACATAAAGCACAGGCATATTGGTTTTTTCACATCTCGAAACATCCAATTTTGTGGATGCTCACTATTAATGGTATTGATTTGCAAAAAATAGGCAACGTCACCAAATACTAACTAATAAAGTTTTATTTAATTTTATATAATTTACAATAGCTAAAATATTTTAAATGCACCATAAGTGCTGCTGTTCCTTTCAAGAGGGTTCGAACGGAACATGTCAGGATTATATGATACGTCCTCGATCCTGCACCTATCCTTGTTTTCCATGCTTTAAGATAAAATACTTTTGTCGCAACACTTATTTACGATCTGACATAAAAACTGCTCTTTTCATTGCCTCTGAATGAATCTTTTCATTCATTTTTTTAAAAAAGGGCCAAAAGGTTTCCTTTTTATTAATAAGTTTGAGAGTAGGATTAAGGTGTACCAAGACAATAAGACAGGTGGCACGTGGTGTAGTGATTAGCACATTTGCCTCACAGCAAGAATGTCCTGGGTTCGAGTCCCAGGCTTGGCTAGGATGTTTCGGTGTGGAGTTTAGATGTTCTCCATGTGCTTGTGTGGGTTTCCTCAGGGTGCTCCGGTTTCCTCCCACAGTCCAAAAACATGCACATTAGGCTCACTGACTATTCCAAATTGCCCCTAGGTGTGAGTGTGAATGGTTTTGTGTATGTTGGTCCTGCAATGGATTGGTGAGCAGTTCCGGGTGTACGTGGCTTTTGCCCAGAGTCGGCTGAGATAAGCATGACCCTAAAAGGATTAAGCTGTTGGAAAAATTAATGAATAAAGACAGAAAGACAGTCTGATATACTCAGTCACTTACTTATTTGCAGAACTGCGGGGAGGTTGGTGCCCATCTCAGCCAACAGTGAGAGAAGGTGGGGCACACCCTGAACAGCTTGCCAGACTGTTGCAGGGCCAACTCACACACAACCATTCACACCCAGGGGCAATTTGGAACAGCCAATTAACCTAATGTGCATGTCTTTGGACTGTCGGAGGAAACCGGAGTACCAGAGGAAACCCACACAAGCACAGGGAATGCCCCTCGAACCCAGGACCTTCTTGATAGTTACTTCAAAAGTAACAGTAAAGAATTTGCATTTGAATGTTAATTCCAGCTCTCTTTCTCTCTCTCTCTCTCTCTCTCTCTCTATCTATCTATCTCTCTCTCTCTCTCTCTCTCTCTCTCT
>JBCNYH010000026.1:21314033-21360851 GCA_039654325.1 Tandanus tandanus
TATATATAGAGAGAGAGAGAGAGAGAGAGAGAGAGAGAGAGCTGGAATTAATATTCAAATACTACTTTCCTTACTGGCTGTGAGGAACTAGATTTCAAAAAAGTTCTGCAATTCAGCAGCTTTATTTAAAAGCCATGTTAAATTCTTGACTCTCTTAATGGCCAGCTAATTTAAGAAGAACTGTACTGCAGACGCTTCATTCAATATAAGCATAATAATAAACGTGATGCATGCTTTGTTATTTAACAAAGAATATCTTTGCTGTGGTGAAGCTTTGTATATGAAAATGTGACAAGCTCTCTTTTATTTCTTTTTAACTTCAAGCATGAGCAAAAAGGAGTCTGGAGAGAGAATGATTATTCGTAATGCATGTATCTTGTGTCGTACTTAGGAGAATGAGAGATAGCAGATGAAAAGGACTTTATTTCAGAAGGAGCCTTGAAATACAGTATGTATTAAATATTCCATGCATACATAAAAATTTGTGAACACATCCACTCACTCATTTGCAAAAGCACTTCATCCTATTAGGGTTGCAGGGAGGCTGGAGCCTATCTCAGTCAATACCGGGCGAAGGCGGGATACAACCTGAACAGCTCACCAGACCATCGCAGGGTCAACACATAACACCATTCACACTCACATCCACACCTAGGGGCAATTTGGAACAGCCAATTAGCCTAATGCACATGTTTTAAAATATTTGGCCTATTATATTATAATATATAAAATATACTGTTATAGAATATACTGTTATCAGAAGCAGGAGATACAGAAACAGAAACGGGTCACTGTTGAAAAACAACCCAAAACTGGAGTACATTTCAGATATTTAAAAAAAATAAAAATAAAAGTGACTATGGGTAGAGTTCCTGACCAAGCCAAAACCCAGTGTACTCATGATCAAGCGCCTGTTTATGACAGGTGTCCAACGATCCCAGACTGGACACAGGTCTGAACAAGAGCTCATGAGCGCCCCCTGAGAGTATTTTTTGCAAACAATCTGGATGTATATATATATATATATAAACCAATTCGCTACAGCCTGTTGTTCTGTTGAGATGAGGTCATTCAAAAGAAAATCAAGAGCTGTCTTTAATTTCTCTTACGTTCTGTTGTGGCCAATGTCTAACAATTAGGTTCTTTAGTTTTGCAGACAAGTCACACACCATCTACAATAGGAGTGCTGAACTGTTGGATCTCCATTCATCATGTTTTCATCTGGACTAGGACCAAAATCCTGAGACTGTGAGATTACAAATCAAAAATGAACCTAACATCTGATTTGTTGGACATGATGCTGAAGGCATCCAACCTCTCTCGATGGCAGTTCATCCAACACTACTCCATCCCACCATTAGTGGCTGTGCCCAGGCTCCCAGCTGCCCTGCTACCTCTATTTGGTCTGCTCTATGTGCTCATCTTTGGGCTTGCCGTCGTTGGAAATGGAGCCGTGCTGGTTCTACTGTGCCGTAAGAAAGCACTGCAGTCCCCGAGCACTTTCTTCATCTGCTCCCTGGCACTCAGTGACCTTCTCATTGGAATTGTGTGTGTGCCTGCGTCCTTGTTGCAACACTTCTTTAACAACTGGCTGGCAGGTAAGCTTTAGATAAACATTGCACCCATGACTGGTTATATAACGTCTCAACACCCAAAACAGCAATACATAACTTCAAAAGCTGTAAACTGTACAACATTTGTAATTGCAGTTTAATACATAACTACAGACAGTATATTGTAGTTTAATTATAATTCGGGGTGGCATGGTGGCTAGCACGTCCACCTCACAGCAAGAAGGTTGCGGGTTCGAGTCTCAGGATCAGGAGTTTCTGTGTGGAGTTTGCATGTTCCCATGCTTGTGTGGGTTTCCGCTGTGTACTTTGGTTTCCTCCCACAGTCCAAAGACATGCATGTTAGGCTAATTAGCTTTTCCAAATTACCCTAGGTATGAGTGTGAGTGTGAATGGTTGTGAGTGTCTTGTCCCTGCAATCGTCTGGCGTGTTTCCAGGGCGTACCCTGCCTTGTGCTGGCTACAAAAGGCTCCAGCCTCCCTGCAACCGTAGTAGGATTAAATGGTTCAGCAAATGAGTGAGTGAGTAATTATAATTATTTTTCTTCGACTTTAATTGTTGCTTTATGTAAGTAATTGAATTGCTATAAAATGTTTTCAGGCATTTATATAGAGCATTTCTAATCCACGAGGATGTGTGCCCGAATGGACACAAAAAGAAAAAGACTATTAGAAGTATAAAGGAAGTAAAAATGAGAGGAGAAACTGCAGTCACAGAGGCCTTGGGGGTTGGCATTTCAAAGTTTGGGGGGCATGGCAATGGCATCAGTTCAATTTTGGGTGACCTGAGAGGACATATGACACTTTGCAAGTGAGAAACAGAATTTCACTGTTGATTTTCTTTGAGACTTGCAGTACAGGTGTATGTTTTTGGGGTGGCTCAGTGTCGTAGTGGTTAGCAGGTCCGCCTTACAGCAAGAAGGTCCTGGGTTCGAGTCCTGGGCTTGGCGAAGACGTTTCTGTGTGGAGTCTGCATGTTCTCCCCGTGTTTATATGGGTTTCCTCCCACAGAGTGAAGACATGGACCTTAGTCTAATTGGTTATTCTTATCTAATTGCCCTTAGGTGTAAGTGTGAGTGTAAATTGTTGTGATGGACTGGCAAGCTGTTTAGTTGTTATATCCTGCGACCCTAGTTGGATAAAGCAGTTCAGCAAATGAATGAATGATTTAATGAACTGAGCTAACGGGGTGATCACCCTAGAGGTGCAATAGAAACGAGGCTGATGCGAATTGATTTGTGAAATTCGCATCAAGATCACATACAAGCGAATATTTTGCGGCTTAAATACATATATTGCGCAAAAGTCTCGAGAAGGTTGCACGACAGTTTTTGTGACTAATTTGCGGATGTTTGGCTAAAAAAACCTGAATCTGCTGTGATAAGTCGCGTTTTGCTCGCTTTTTGTTCTCAAACCATTCGCTTTTTATTTGCGCTTGGTGGTACTGGGGCTCGAAACCCCGACCTTCGGATCAGCAACTCATAGCCCTAACCACTGAAGTACCTCTGCCCGAACCACTCTGTAAAGTCTTCTCCAGCACATCTCAAAGACTATCAATATGGTTAAGGTCAGGACTCTGTTGTGCCAGTACATATGTGAGAAGGATTCCTCATGTTCTCTTGAGCCCCATTTTTATATCTGTGCCATTAGGGAAGAAAAAGTCCATTGATGGGATAACTCGGTACATTCAGTTCATACAGTATTGTTCATGGTATAGCCTGCTTTCGCTCAGTGTCCGCTGAGCTAATAGGATTAAGCAGTTCGGTAAATGGGTGAGTGAGTAACCATTTGATTCTTTGTTACAAACCATAGCATAGGCTAGTTATATGTTGTTGTTGTTTTTTTTTGTTTTTTTTGTTTTTTTTTTGGGGGGGGGGTGTTTGTTGGTTGGAGGTGGACGATGACACCTATTCCATTCAGAATGATAGAAAACTGTGTTGTGGTGAGTCATTTCTTTTACTGTGATTTTTTTAGCAGTCTTTTTGCTTCTTGGAATGAGGCTTCATAAGGTACCTTTTACATTCAAAATAAAACGGCACCATGGTGACAGGCAAGTCATCTAATCAGATAAATTTTTTGTTTGTTTGTTTCTGTATTGTTTGTGTTTCTGGGACTGGAATAATTCAAAAATAACATGCTATTGTATATATTGTTGCTGGAGCAGTGTGGCTGGGATAATTGCATGTGCCTTTGCAAAACCTTTTACCACAAAAGGAACCGGACTGGAGACATGCAGGTATATCTGCAGATAAAACATCTTTTCATGACACAGATGCAGAGTGTTAAAGGATAAGGAGATAAACAGCATGACAGGCACAGGGCAAGTAAACAGCGTGACATGAACACAAGAATACAAAACACAAAAAACGGAATAAACAACTAAGATGAAGACGAGCATGGACAGACTAAGCGTAAACTAGAGCTGAGTAAACATAGAACATACATACATGAACGCAAGGCGAGCTCCATGTCAATAAATAGAGGTTATGCAGGTGCAATATATGCTAGGCTAATCTCAAAGTCGTGAATCAGAACAGTCAAAACAGAGAGCAAACAGGAAATGGTATACACAGGAAATGGTAGAGGTATAATAAGTAAGGCTTTAGTATATTCATTCATTCATTCATTCATTTTCTAAGCCACTTAATCCTAATTTGAGCGGCGGGGAGGATGGTGTCTATCTTAGCCAACTCTGGGCGAGGGTGGGGTACACCCTGGACAGCTCGCCCAGGCCATTGCAGGGCTAACACACACACACACACACACACACACACACAAAACCATTCACACTCACCTATGGGTGATTTGGAACAGCCATTTAGCCTACTGTGCATGTTTTTGGACTGTGGAAGGAAACCGAAGTACCCGGAGGGAACCCATGCAAGCACAGGGAGAACATGCAAACTCCACACAGAAACGCCCGAGACCGGGACTCGAACCCAGGCCTTCTTGCTGTGAGGCGAATGTGCTAACCACTGCGCCACTGTGCCCCCCAGGGTTGGTATAACGCGTGTATAAAGGCAGCATTAAAGGAGCCCATAGTCTATGTCACAGGTGTCAAACTCAAGGCCTGCTGTCCAAATTCAGCCCGCTAAATTATTTTATGTGGCCTGCAAGAGCTTTCAAAGAATATGATTATCGTACATTTTTTGCATCGACCATTGCCATGAAACCTAATTCATCATCCTTCCACTAGGTGGCAGAAGCCTATTTTAAGTAAACAGCTAGTCACTCATGACTCAAGAAAGATTGCATGCTAGCTTGTCGCTGTTAAGCGTTGTCAGAAAGTGAATAAAGGAAAAAAAGGAGAAATGCCTAAACGAATCATTTTGCCATGCAGTTGACCTTTTAGAATAGATGTTCAGTGATTATTCGGCCCTCGATCACCTTTCAATTTAGTGATGTGGCCCTCAGTGAAAATGAGTTTGACATCACTGATCTATGTATCCCAATTTTTACTGGTGAAACCATGCCAACTCACCGATTTATTTATTTATCATCTGTTATTCATCTCTGTTACATCTTGCTTTGGTTCTGTCATTTAATTACCTTTGATTCCTCCATTCTGTTTGTTGCCTAGTCATTCTTTTCCTGTTTTAATCTCATGATATTGATATTGTCATCGTTTCTCCTCAGTGTTTAATGACACCAATTAGATTCAACCTCATTAGTGCTTTAACCTTTCACCTCAAGAGGCATAAAGCCCAGTTACACAATTTTAGACACGCACCTCATATTAGAGGGTTCATTATGTTTACCATCTCTCTGACCTTTTCCTCTAATTATTAGCTCTTTTCCACTTGTCCCTCATCATTATTTAAACCATTCCGCAGTGTGAAGAGGCACTATAGATGGCATACTGTGGGCTGCAAATTATGGATTCCCAGGGTACATATTGGACATAAGTGTGGAAAGATGTGTCAGAATACTGATGGCTGTTCCAAATCCATGGGGACGGCACAGCAACCATTTACAGACGCAATAAACCGAGGCAAAATGCGTGGGAGTATTTAATCAGAATAGTCTATCTGTCTACCTAGCTAGCTGGCTGGCTAGCTAAAATACATGCATGTGTATTGGCTTATTTCTTTAAGGTGATTTCAAAACAGTGATTGGTTCACAGTCATTAAACCAGAATATGAGATGTATGATATAACTGTATTTATTTGCATGTCCATCTTCTCTCATTGTTTAATTGAGTTTTAAATCTTTTCTAAATCTTTTTTAAAATTGAGTTTTAAATCTTTAAATGGCCTTGTTCCTTCCTATGTCTCTGAGCTACTTCAGCTGTATAAACCCAGTACACGCTGAACAGCTCGCCAGACCATCGCAGCTTTCGCTGTTGCAGCTCTGAGATTGTGAAATGACTTGACCCTGCTTGTGTGACAGGCCCCCTCGTTATCCATTTTTATCTCCCGGCCACAAAATGGCTCGGTAGCAATAGAAATGGGTCCCGTTCATCTGTCCGTCCGTCAGACTTCAGTTTCCGGACATCTACTTGCTGTGCGCTGAAGCTGGGGCTTTCAAACTTGCTATGCTTGTTCTATATTGGCTTATTATGAAATGGTCCTTTCGGCGGGAGCGTCTGGACCCCTGTGGTCTACTGTATTTTTAAATCTTCTCTAAAAAACACATTTCTTTTCCCAGGTTTTTGGGACCTCCTGTGGGTCTTATCTATTTTGCTTTTATGGTTTCTTATTTCTTTACTTATTATCTATTGTTTTTATATGTATTTAATTGTTTTTTGATGTTTTAGTTCTCTGTACAGCACTTTGTTTCAAATGGTGTTGTTTTTAAAGTGCTCTATAAATAAATGTGGATTGGGATTGGATTGGATTATATACTGATCATTACATACCCATCATGATCCCAGTTTGAGCCAATAATTTTCCGATGTTACTGAGATGTTTCAGTTGATTTTGTAATGATCTATACCGATGTCACCTCGGTGTTGCTCCTGCTCACTCCCTCACTCTCACTCATTTTCTGAACTGCTTAATCCTCTACTAGGGTCACTGGAAACTACCTCAGACTACCTTAGACTACCTCAGCTGACACTGAGCGAGGGCAGGGCACACCCTGAACAGCTCACCAGACCAACAAACACATGACAATTCACACTTAACTCACAATTAATCCTAATTAGGGCCACGTGGAGGCTGGTGCCCATCTCAACCGACTCTGGGAGAGGGCGGAATACACCCTGCACAGGCCATCGCAGGGCAACACACACAACCATTCACACTCACATCCACACTTAAGGGCAATTTGGAACAGCTAATTAGCCTAGTGTGTATGTCTTTGGACTGTGGGAGGAAACCAGAGTACCCAGAGGAAACCCACCCAAACACAAGGAGAACATGCAAACTCCACACATAAACACCCAAGCCCGGGACTCGAACCCAGGACCTTCTTGCTGTGAGGCGGACGTGCTAAGCACCCTGTCACTCTCCTTAATTTAATAAAGATTAATAGACTTTTGTTTGAACCCTGTATTAGGTGAATGTGCTAACCACTATGCCACCGTGCCACCCACCATGTTGTTCTCATTTTTTGCAAATTTTATATAAATGTATCACTGATCACTACTGATGTGTGCCAATGTTCACCGTTTTACTCAGATTTTTCCTGTTTCCCTGATGTACTCCAAAAGCACCAAAAACACCAAATGTTTCAAAAAATATTTTACTTTTCCTTGAAGTTTTCCCAAAATTCTACAATGTCCTCTGATGTTCTCTGATGTATACCAATGTGAACCGATGTTCTCCAATTTCTTCTATAACATATGAATAGAAAATGATAAAGGCTGTTGGGCTTTTTACATCCGAGCCTACAGGCTCAACAGGCCGGAGCTTATCCCGGGCTTCTGTAGCGTGAAGCAGGTTACCTTCCCAGTATTTTTACTGGTACCCATTTATACTGCTGGGTGGATAGGAACATACTTGTGGATAAGACGTTTCCCAGGGTTCTTAGCACAGTGGGGGATACATGCTCAGTATCGTGTGAGCGCACCTTAACTTTGAAACTTCCAGCAAAATTATTCTATTTAGTCAGAAGAAAAATAAAAATAGGTCAGGTGAATATTTATTCATCTAAGCACTAAAGAACATATTGACAAGCTTGCAGGTTTCACACGCACACACATAACACACTTGATTCTACAGGTGATTTCCTGTGCAAGCTGGTCCCCTTCCTCCAAGTGACAGCCATAGCAACCAGCATCCTGAGCATGACATGTATCGCTGTGGAACGTTTCCAGGGAATTCTGTATCCTCTTCGTGTCCGTAACAACTACGTCCTTCACAGCTCCATCATGATGCTCGGTGAGAATAAACATACCCCTTTTCCAGTATGGTGCTGTCCATGCTATATAGTTCTCAGTGGAATTACAGTGTGTGTTGGTCGAGAAATAAACTACAATAAAAGTTATACAGGTTTGTATAAAAAGTCAGACAATCCAACTGGTGTTTATAGTGAATTTGTAATTAATTTGTCCCTAGCACTATATATAGCACGCCACAAGACCACAAGATGTCAAACTGCATCAATATGCTATTTGTTTAACTATAATTAAATTTGAATTTGAATTGAATTTTGATTGATGAATACCTTATATTTACCTTCTGTCCATTTTATTGGGAACAGCTGTGCACCCACACATTCATTCATTCATTCATTCATTCATTCATTCATTCGCTGAGCCACATTCCTATTAGTATTGCAGGGAGCCCATCTCAGCCAACTCTGGGCGAAGGAAGGGTACACCCTGAACAGCTTGTCAGTCCATCACAGGGAAACACTCAACTATACACAGTCATAGGTACAATTTGGAACAGCCAATTAGCCTAACATGCATGCCTTTGGACTGTGGGAGAAAACCGGAGAATCTGGAGGAAACCCATGCAAGCATGGGGAGAACATGCAAACGCCAAACAGAAATGTCCTTACCGAGCCTGGGGACCTGCTTGCTGTGAGGCAGACATGCTAAACACTACGACACCGTGCCAGCCTCCCACACATTTATGTAATCACCTAATCAGCAGCAGTGCAATGCTTAAAGTTGGTGTTACATGGTCAACCTGCGATAATGATTTTCCACTCAGCACCTTTTTTTTAATATATTTTTTTCTTTTGATATTCTCTATCAATTCCTAAACATACACACGTAAACAGAAAATCTGGAGCGCGCACACACACTCGGAGCAGTGTACTGCCACACACTGAAGCACCCAGAGAGCAGTTGGGGGTTAGGTGCCTTGCTCAAGGGCACTTCAGCCATGATGGTGGAAGAAGGGAAGGTGCAGCTCACTCCCCCTGCCGCCACACATTTTTCTGCTGGTTCGGGAATCAAACCAGCGACCATTTGGTCCCAAACCCGCTTCTCTAACCACTAGGCCACAGCTGCCCCATATTAAGTGCTGCAATTGGACCAATGTAACACTGCTTTAATTATTCATCATCATCATCATCATCATCATCATCGGATTCAAGTCAGAAACTCGCACCATGCTGCCGAGCCGGAAGTTTCATGTAAATTTTCATGTAGTAGTGTTGTTGTAAGTTGACCATGTAACACCAGCATCAAGCCATGCAGATACAAGCCATGAGGTTTAAATACTGTTCATCTCCAACATCAGAATGAGGTAAAATATTGTAATGCCAGTGATTCTCAGCATGGTCTGGTTGTTTTTGCTTAACAGCTTAACTTCATCAACCGACAATCTCTTGAGATTTTTATGCAAAACACTCTCTAGAGTTTATACAGACAGGTCTGAAAATCCAACAGAAGTTCTGCTGGCATTCTGAATCAAACTGATGGGTTCAAAGAGCAGAAGATCACATTGGCTTCCAGTCTTGTGAGCGTTGAACAGGAATGCATAATTGTGTTCACGTATAATTGCATCACGCAACAGACCCAGAAAATTAACCTGAGGTTGAAAATTATGAGAATTTGAATTAAAATTCCACGACAAGGGCCTGTGACAGCATTTTCCATCACACAACAGGTGAGTTTTGTACAACTTATTGCCCAACTTGCCAAACTATCTGTCATGGACATATAGCTGTTGTGTGATGTATGTGACGAGCTTTAGTCGCTCTGGTTATGAGCGTCTGCCAAATGCCATAAATGTACATTTTGTTTGATACTAACATTAACTGGAACTAGTGATTTGTATGCATGTGTTCTTAGTTCATCAGCGCAAATATTTCTTGACTTTACGCATGGAGTCTGCTTAACCAGTTATAGATTTTACCCCTTCTCTTTGCCACTTCTCTAACCATTAGGCTACGGTTGCCCCATACACAAAAGTTACCTGGAGAAACCACCCCAGTTAATGGGCTTAGTATCTCCTATTCACCTGTTTTACATCTTGTTTTGGTTCTGTGTCTGTTTACAATAACAATAACATGATGCCATGACCAGAGCAACGATTCTGCACAGGCGAGATAGCTTGGCAGTGCAACTCCGATTCATAGAAAGTGAAAAAAATCAGATATCAAGTATTAAGAAACAGAAGAAAGCAGAGAGAAAGTTCAGGAGAAATAAAAAAGATGGCAATGTTTACTAATACCATTGCGCCTGTTGCCAGGGTCTTTGACAATCGTGTACAGGAGTAAGCAAATGGTTTCAGAAAGACACTGTGGCCAATTCTGTTTTATTTCCATGGAATAACACTGTATTATTTAATATGCCTGGTTAGTGAGTGGGCCCCTTTAAGGTTGGATTTAATGTTAGCACTAATAGTTTACAAAGAATAGAAGTAATGGTAATGTTAAAAATTGGTTAATGTTGCTATTCTTAAAAAAAGGCAAGATAAAACCTCCTTCACAGAAGAGACACTGTGGATATTCAGGTAGTTCTAACCTACACAGTGGTATAAGGAAAAGAAAACAATAGACAATTTGGAGAACAGTCACTATAGTTGTTAATTATACACTATGCACAGTGTAGCTAAATAAATACTGATTAACGTTAACATGTGAACACGCACATATGAGCCTTAATTGTTTTTATATAGTTACACTTAAATTGCTGGGTAAATTTTTACTAACCACCTACACAGTCTCTTATCTTATAATGTTAATGACATGCTGAGTGGCAATGGAAACGAATTAATCAGAAACATGAAGTCTGTCTGGATCTGGAGGCTTAAATATAGACATTAGCACTCAAACTGATAATTCAACATAAAGCTTCAACCATATTAACGAACAGAGAAAAATATGCATGAGTCCTGAAGCTTTATCACGGAAACTTTGTATTTCTTTGTAATGCAATGAAAATACTTTGCAAACATTTGTATTTAACTCTAGTATCAAACTCTAGTAATACCATATAAATACTATAATCAATTCAGTACACAATGAAGCATACACTGTTCAGCCATAACTTTAAAACCACCAGACTGGTCTTCAGCTAGGCCGCCCCATAAACAGTAAGTAAGTCTTACAGTGTTCTTAATCAATATCCCGTAGTTTACCCTCAGTAAGTTAAACTGGCTTTGTAACAAAACCCACATGGCCATCATTAATGATTTCTAAAGAGATGAACCAAACAACAAGCCATTTTCTATCATAGGTGCTAAACTCCTTTTTAAAAGCATAAACCAAGTCTGTTTTTTGTTACCTTGTACATGGACCTGTTGCACAGCCATAACAATAAAAAAAAAAATAGACCACAGAGGTCCAAAAGCTCCCTCCGAAAGGACCATTTCATAATATGCCAATATAGAACAAGCATAGCAAGCTTGAAATCCCCAACTTCAATACACGGCAAGTAAATGTCTGGAAACCTAATATACAGTTTTGCCTCTGTAACCTTGAAAAGTAGGTCAAGGTCACTTACACACAAACTCAGTGCGCGGCAAGTAAATGTCCGTAAACTAAAGTGTGACGGACAGACGAATGGACGGACGGATGAAACCCGTTGCTAAAGCTCCCGAGTCACTTTGTGGGCAGGAGCTAATAAGTGCATTAGAAACTGTTCTACTGTTGTACTATACCTTGACTCTTTATTCATCATGTGTTGTATGCAGAAATATCTGGATTTAATTAGGTGTTACTGTTTTTTTAATAATTGGTAGCGAAGATTACAGAGAAATTTGAGAGCTTCATTAATGGCAGTAAATCACTGCTGTCTGGCTGGAAGTCAGTAAAAAATAATTGCTGTCTGTCTGGAACTTAAGGTCTGCAGTTTGAAGTATTCCCTGCATGAGGTAGTGACTCAACTTATGAAATGCTTAATTGAATAGTTGAATGCTTAATTAAAAATGATTGACTGTAAAATGGCAAAATAAGGTCCTATATAAGGCCTAAGTCAATAATAAGAAGAGGTCAAGCCTTCGAATCACCATTAGACCCTGACCATGCTAAGATCTACACTTACGGCATTCGGCAGACACCTTCATCAAGTGTGACTTACCTTTTTTTAATACAACTGAGCAATTGAGGGTTAAGAGCCATGCTCATGGACCCAACAGTGGCAGCTTGGTGGTACAGGGACTTGAACCTCTGACCTTCAGATTATCAACCCAGAGCCTTGCCCAGACTAGCTCTGGGCAAGGTATTAACCACAAGTGAGCCTCTGTCCAACCAGCAGCATAAATGGCAACCAGTAAAAACACTGGGAATGTAACCTGCGATGGACTAGCATCCCACCCTATTGAACTCCTAGTTGCTTTACTTTATAGAAGCTAAGATAAGTTTCAGGCTGATAAGCCATTAGGCCAACAAACCTTACCTATATATAAGTTGTATATTGTATATTGCCTTGCATTATATTATTACCATGATATTGTCATAGGGTTGCACGGTGGCGTAGTGGTTAGCATGCTTACCTCACAGCAAGAAGGTCCTGGGCTCGGACAGGGTGTTTCTGTATGGAGTTTGTATGTTCTCCCTGTGTTTGTGTGAGTTTCCTCTGGGTACTCCGGTTTCCTCCCACAGACAAAAGACATACACAGTAGGCTAATTGGCTGTTTCCGATTGCCCCTAGGTGTGGATGTGAGAGTGAATAGTTATGTGTCTGTGTATGTTGACCCTGCAATGATCTGGCGAGCTAGTCAGGGTGTACCTTGCCTTCGCCCAGTGATGGCTGAGATAGACTCCAGCCTTTCTGTGACCCTAAGAGGAATAAGTGGTTTGGCAAATGAGTTAAGGAGTGAGAGTGATATTGTCACAGTCTTAGTATAAACAATACCTCTGTAAGTGTTGGATTTCTTTTGATAATTTTTTTGTTGTTGTTGGACTTTCAGTGGCTGTGTGGTTGGTCGCCCTGACAATTGCAGCTCCGATGTGGTTTGTCCAGAAGGTCGAGGTATGTACCTAATTAAAAAAAATAAATAAATAAAAAAAAAATATATATATATATATATATATAAAATTTGTCTATCATCTGTTGACACAGTAATATAAATTTAGTCACTAGCAATTACTTTCCTGCTGAATTTGGAGTTAAAACTTTGATTTGTTGATAACCCTTGTACAAACTGAGTGATCCATTAACTGTATCCAATTTTGCCATGTAATCATTTCAGCGATATGTACACCTACCGTATAAGTAATAATAAATAATAAATAACAAAAAAGATGCATTATCTACTTCCATTTGGACTGAGAGTTCCTTCCTTTTAAGATTCTCACACATGTGGTTACGTGGTGAAGTCCATGAAGGCTTGGATCCCAAAAATTTCATATGTTGGAATTTGGAGTTCTTTTTTTATGGGTTGATTGGCTGTCTTTTGTTTAACCAAATAAGCAATCAGGCGTCACAATTGCGTAATGGTTAACACATCTGCCTCACAAGAAGAAGGTCCTGGGTTCAAGCCCAATGCCCGGTGAGGACGTTTCTGCGTGGAGTTTTCATGTTCTCTTCATTCTTCTGTGGGTTTCCTCTGGGTTCTCTGGTTTCTTGGATATTCTTGATTGCCCCTATGCTTAGCATGTGAGTCTGAGTGGTTGTGTGTCTGTGTTGACCCTGCGAATGTCTGGCGAGCTGCACAGGGCTAGGACGGAGTTGGCTGGGATGGGCTCCAGCCTCTTCGCGACCCTAATATGGGATACAGCAAGTTTGGAAAATGAAATCAATATGAAATCATGTTTTCTTAAAATTATTGAAAAGCCCAGCTTGAAAGAATAAAAAATTAAAACCTAGCAAATATGCAGCATAAATATTTTCAATGCTCATCATTTGACACCGGTCATGTAAATGATCTTGTGATTGGTTGGTTGGTTGGTTGGTTGGCTAGGAAACATTAACTCTCTCTCACTCATTTGCCAAACCACTTAATCCTATTAGGGTGACGGGGAGGCTGGAGCCTATCTCAGCCATCTCTGGCCGAAGGCAGGATACATCCTGAACAGATTACCAGACCATTGCAGGGCCAACACACACAACCATTCACATTCACACCTAGGGGCAATTTGAAACAGCCAGTTAGCCTAATGTACATGTCTTTGTAGTGTGGGAGGAAACTGGAGTACCCCGAGGAAACCTATGCAAGCACGGCGAGAACATGCAAACTCCACACAAAAACACCCTTGCCAAGGCTCTAAACCTGATATTTAAGAGTTTAGATCCACTCTAAACCAGGATCTTTGTGTTGAGAGCTGGACGAGCTTAACACTTCGCCACGATGCCATCCACTAGGGAACATGAAACGTGTAATGTTGGGTTTCAGCAGAGATTAATGCAGACAGAGATGTGACAAGCATTTTATAAATCAGGCATAAACTTCAAAAAAATGAAATTATGGTGAAGTGAAGGAGAGCTGACCTGAAACTGACCTCCTAATAAGCTTGACCTTCCCAACCTTACAGGTGAAATATGACTTCCTGTTTGATGTTCACCACACCTGTTGTCTGGAGGTGTGGCCAAGCCAGCAGTGGAGGCGGAGGTACACTGTATGCTTATCGGTGATGGTTTTTTTGGTCCCGATGGTGACTATGGCCATCCTGTATGGGAAGATCATGAGGGAGTTGTGGGGCAAACACCGCATTCACGAGGCTGTGTTCCAAACACTGCCAGGGTCTGAGATCAACAAGATCACCAGGTCAGAGCAAAGACATTTGCATAAATATGTGGCAAGTATGTGGTCTTTAAATGAGCACAAAACAATGCTTCACATGCAAGAATCAAAAGCAAATGTTGTTGATTTGATACTGGAATGTCTGGGTCAAGGTCAAAGCAAGGTCACAGTTTTGGAGATTGACATTTCCCATGTTAAATGGAAATTACTTATATCTGAGAAACAAGTAACATAGACACATAGATACAATAGTGGGAGAGATAAGAAAAGATATACACATATTCCAAAGACACAATTACCTTTGACTTTGAGTGGCTTTGAAAGGTCAACATCAAGGTCATAGGATTTTAAGTGCTAAGATCTTAGAAACAAGTGCTGATAGACATGCAGTTACTATGTATATAGTGTTGCTTGAAAAAACGTTAACACAATAAATAACGTCCCTTATAAGGTACAAAAATATTAAACTCTTTGTTACATCACATGGTAATAAGCTGAGACTTGCACTGTATTACACACACTAATGGGAATATATATATCCCATGAATAGGTAGATTTACAGACACTTTGGATGTGGGAATCACAAATGGTGATTCAGGGTGTAGAGCTCAGGTCACACATGAAACAAAATAGTTAAAAGTTCAGATCATAGAGCTCAAAATTAACTAGTTGGCAGTACCAAAAATGTTGTTTATTTGTTCCATTTTAATAATAAATAAGCCACCATTCTGTTTCAGCTGTACCTCCTTCTACCTATGCATCGCCAGCCCCAAATCCCTCAACTGTAAACTGTGATGCCTATAAACACAGCTGACCGGCAATCTACTGCTGGGCACACAATATCTACCTCAGGCAGCTCAGCCCCGAAGTCAGTAATATTCCTTCTAGTGAATTTGTCGTTCAGGATACTCTGTACTTGCTTTCTTAAAGGCACATGTCTGGATGGCTGCAAACTAGTCATCAATTTGATGAACGATGTTTTTTCAACCTTACTCAAGGACTACAAATCTCCCATGATGTAGTCCAGTACAAGCTTGTCCACTTGTTGTTGGGACACGAAGGCAACAGGGTGAGTTGGACTTGTAATCTTACCCTCCTTGTGCTGATCTAAAAGTCCAAAAAAATCCTCGAGACTGCTCCGATGCGTCAACTGAAATTCAACGTAAATACGGAAAACATCCAGATTTGCTTTTCCCGACCCGACGAGCACAATTTGCGTAGAAATGTTTCTTCTGTCCGAGTCTTCACTTGTTTGTTTATAAAACTGATTCAAATGCATGAACAAGCTGGCTTCAACCATCACACAGCATGCGTACAACAGTGCCGTCAAATAGGGCTGTAAAAGGTGAGCGGATGAACATGAATGGCGTTCATTATCGCCAAGTTCATGTAAAACGAGGTTGTTTAGTTCATCATTCACAAAAAATAGGAACGGTCACGCACAACATTACCAGTGCTACCACTCCATAGGTACAGGGTCCCCAGTTCCAAAAACAGGCCAGAACATAGAGAGAGAGAGAGAGAGAGAGAGATTGACAGAATTGTTTTATCCAGGAGGAAGAGGAGGGCAGTGAAGATGATGGCCACAGTGGTGCTTCTGTTTGGTGCTTGCTGGGCTCCATTTCACCTTGTATCACTGCTGCTGGACTATGGTAACCACACACACTAAAAATCTTGCCAATATTAATCAATTTATTAATTCCACAAAGAAGTGGGAAAAAATGCAAATAAAGATCTGATACTTTTTATTCATACACTCTTATTGAATTATTATTTTTTTTACTTTTATAATCTTGAACCTTGCAGAAAAGCTGAACCTGGACCTGGACTCAGAGTTTCTATTGCTCAGCTTGGTGCAGATCCTGGGCTTCAGCAACTCGGTTTGCAACCCAGTGGTGTACGCTGCCCTTAACACCAACTTCAAGAGGGATTTGGTGGCCCTTTTCACACAGAGGCGGATACTCTGTTTCCAGAGAAGGCGGACCCAGGTTTGCGTCTCTGTTATAGAACCGAGGGCTGCTGCGGAAAGGATGGAGAGGGGAAGTGGGGTTCAGCCATGGAGGAAAGTGGCCTGGGACACAGCAAATGGTGCAGCACCAATGACGAATGGAGCAAGGTCAGAATCCTCCAACCCTGTGAACCTGCTTGGTGCCATTTGGCCCAGTAACAATTCAGGCACCGTCATTCTGAACGTTACTGACCCCCTACACATGGATGCTACGTATAGATCAGATCAGAAAACAATGGAAAAGCCAAGTGGATAATTCTCTGGTGCAGAAAAAAGTCACTGCAAAAATATTAGGATCTCAAGTGTGATGGTACTACCCACATCAAATGTACCAAACCTTTTCATTTGGCAGAATTATGCTGGTTGGCGGGTGACACAGTGGCATAGTGCTTAACACATCCGCCTCACAGCAAGACGATGTACCCTGCCTTCGCCCAGAGTCAGCTGAGAGACAGTCAGCAGACCCTAATGGATAAAGGGGTTCAGTATGAATGAATGAATGGTTACACAATCTTTACTGTAGTAAACCACAGACTTTGTGAAATTCTTACACAGCCATCATACACAGAGTGGAAGAAGACCCTGTTCACAGTCAATGCAGGGATGTACAGTTCTTTTCTGAATGCACCAATGGTAGTTTTTCATTTTCTTCAGTAGCAGCATTGTTCATGTCAGGGATTCCAGAAGAACTGAGCACAAAGTGATAATACACTATGCATGGGGTGCAAGCTTATCTCTTGAGCAGTGTGCTCACACACGATGGGGTAATTTAGAGTAGGCCATACTTAAGACCAGCATATATAGGAGACTAGAAACGGCAGTTTCCATTCCCGGGTTGAACTCACATTCACTGACGTGGCAATGTGACATTTTGATTGGCACAGAGCTTCCGTGCTGGGATTTAAGTAGCCTGTTTTTTTTTTTTTTTTTCTTGCCAGTAATCACAACTGAAAGTCATAAAAAGACTGTACACTCATGTTGTAACACAGTTGTGTTAAGCTAGAAACCTTTAAGATTCTACCTTAAAAAAATACCTCAACATAAGGAATGTTTCAGATTCAGAGCACTGAGCTTGAAAGCGGAGCTCCGTCCGGCGCGAACAAACCATACTTAAGAGAAATTGGTATAGCATTGATTTGAGTTTATGTGTCGCGAACATTGTGTGTCCGTCTGTCTGTCCGTACGTGTACACAAGGGAACCCCGTGGTGATAGTTTTCGTTATATAACCATCGTAATGGGAATGAATGTCTGAGTTATTTCAAGCAATAAAATAAAATACACTTTTTTTTAACTAATGTAAACAGAATTCTCTGTGACATATGCAGTAAGTATCTTCATTATTTTAGCTGGCAAAAAACTATTACTGCCACGCAATGCATTACTCATTTATATAGAAAGGCTTTTAACCCAAGCACACTGAGGAATCTCATAAAGTTTCTAACGCGTATAACGTGCTTACAGAAGTAAACCTATCCAGCAGACTGGCATCTCTCTACCCTGTGGTGATACTGGGTTTCAATTAAAGAAATCTTATCTCAGTAGCATAACACTTTTAGACAATATCAAAACTTTGGGGAGGGCGCGGTCATAACGTGATGGTGACATGACATTACGTCATCGATGGCATCATTAAAACGAATTCACATTGAACGTTTGTATCAGGAGAAGTTGATTTCTTTTGGAGCTCCGCTTTTAGGCAGTGCCTAAAACTTTATATTATACAATTCCGTGCTTTAGCAGACGAGCCAAAGTGCTAAAGCTCAGAGTGTGCAAGGTTCATACATGTATATGTACATTCTGCATACACAATAAATTGGAACTGTATGTTTCTTCATTTGGAATGTGATTTATTTTTTGTTCACGGTTTTGACTCATGAGCAGTTAGCAGTAGATATGGTCTGTTGGACTTTTTCACCCAAGCCTAGTGGCTCATTAGAGCCGGTTTCTGTAGCGTGAAGCGTCTAGGAATTCAATTCCTCCTGGACAGGAGGCTAGTCCAGGATAGATTACCTTCCTGGTATCTTTTTTTTTTTTTACTGGTACCCATTTATACTGCTGGGTGGACAATGGCACACTTGGTAAAGACCTTGCCCAGAGGTCTTAGCATGGTGGGGGTCTAATGGGGATTCGAACTCACGACCTCTTGATCATGAGCCTAGCACCCTAACTAACACTACACTCCCAGCCCCAAGATGACAGTAGGTTAACACTAAATCCGTTTGTCCTGGTAGTAAAATTGATTTTGTGAATGGAATCCTTCAATGAGATGACCACCTGCTGTGTGTAACCTTCAAGTTCATTATAGTGTCTCTTGAGAGGTCTGTTGAGCATAGACATGGAGAGAAATGGACCTACCAACTGGAAGATCTAATCCTTTTCATTTTTGTTTACAATATTACGTCTGTGAGACTTGAGCGAGAACAGTGGTGTTTGATTTCCAGTGCAGTTTGTAGTAATGGAAAGTTACGATGTTTAAGAGGTAAGAAAGTAAATCTTAGTTCAGACAAGCTAACAGGAAGCTAAATAAAACACATACGTGCATGTTCACTGATGTCCCCCATCTCTGGCATTTACGTGTTCACCCAAACATATCCCAGAATGTCACGTGAGCTAAAACAATAGCGTTTGTAATAGCCGTTGGCCTGCACAGTGCATTTATTCCCTCTATATACTGTACTGATCTCAGCTTCTCATACCAGCATGGAAGGAAGATCAGAGGAAATTGATAATCCTGTAGGAAACTTACAAGGACACAGAAGGAATATGGACATTCCATACATAAACAGTGGGGCCGGTGGTGTTGTGGTTAGGGTGCTGGGTTTATAATCGAGAGGTCATGGGTTCGAATCCATGTTAAACCTCCACTGTGCTAAGACCCCTGGGCAATGTCTTAACCACAAGTGTGTCTCTGTCCAGCCAGCAGTATAAATGTGTACCAGCAAAAAATACTTAGAAGGTAAGCTGCGATGGACTAGCATCCCTTCCAGGAGGAGTTGAACTCCTAGTCGCTTCATGTTACAGAAATCAGGGATAAGCTCTGGCCTGATGAGCCAGTAGGCGCAGGTGTTAAAGGCTCAACAGACTTACCTTACCAACCTTATACATAAACAGCACTCCACACTCAGGATCAACACTGCAGTGACTTCTGCAGCAATAGATATCCTGAAGAAATGTTCTCAAATAGAGCTTTCTTGAGACAATGGTGAAGTCTATTGTACTGTATTACACGCACCTTGTTTTTATCTTTGTATTGATTTCAGACCAAAAGAAACTGTTGTTTGTGTGAAGTCATTGTGCAAACTTAAATTAAAATGAATTTCATGCCACTGTGACATTAAACTGTGTTTGTTCTGCTTCTACAACACTGTTAGACACTAATGTCTGTCACGACAATTTAACCAAATTTATCCAAACCCTGAAAATCTAAATTTCAAAATCAATTACACAGAAAATGTTTCACTCAGTCAGATAATAGTGTTTCGACTGTTGCTGAGCAGGATGAACGAGGCCTTGTTCTCTCAGCTACAGACAGTACAGCTACACAGAAAGTGCATATGGCTATGATACAAAGCTAAATAAAGCAAATGTTTTGTCAAACTAGTAAACATGGTTAACATTTGTTACTCCTGTGAGAACACACCTGATGTCCTAGGTTGCTGTTTGTATCATCTGACCTTATCTGACTTTGCATGGGTTTTTCAGGTTTTGCAATGTTTGTGCTGTATCAGGTTGCGACCAGGTATATGGTTTCTCTGGGATATAATTTTTGCCATCCCAATGGACTTTGCTTTGTTGTGGGGCTCTGTACTGAGACGCCATTTGGCCAGCTGACTTGTTTTTGGTTCTTTAATTTCTTGTTTTATGGATTGCCTCTGGCAATTAGCCTTCAAGCTCGCACGAACGCGTTTTTGTGTGCAAAGTGTCACTTTCGCAAGCATGTTCATACTTTGCTCAAATTGGTCATACTTCACACAAATGGGTAGACAATTTATACTAGCTGGTGGAACTTCCTTACAAGATGGGATATGAAAAGAAAAGACTTTCACTGTACTGCAATGTATATAACAACAACATAAAACCAGACCCCTTTATTCCCAAATTTGTCTAGCAGTAGACATAGTTGGCTCAGGTTTTAAGCCCTCAATATTACAAATAAAGGCTTCTTCGTTAATATAAAAACCATGTAAAGAAGAGTTGGTAACGCTGACTTGCCTCAGCTGTTGCTGCTGTAAATAACATTATAGGCACAATAGACTGCACTGCAACAGACATGTGCGCACCCTCTCCGGATCCATTCCCATACCTCAGCCATAAATAGTACCACTCAAAGTCCAAACTCATCTGCGACTCCCAGAACCATCTGTTAAATGTGGTCTCCTGTTCCGGGCGATTTAGGGGGCGTTCACCTATTCTAATGAGATCAACGTGCACACGCTTTCAATTTACGAAGACAATAAAATTCACCAATCTAAGTAATCGAAGTCGATTCTAAGTACACAGCCACAAACAATTACAAGGTTTAAGAACGTCATAAATCTGACGTAGACTTTTCCTACAAATTTTCTTAAGAACTAAAGAAGGTACTGAAGCATGAGGCCCAATGCTTCCTTAATCTCAAAATTATAACCCAGTGAAAAAAAATATATATAAACTAAAAGTACCGAGAGCACAAATCTCCACCAAGCCAAATAAATAAATAAATAAATAAATAACAATGTACACAGGACCGTCTGCTGTAATACAATATTTTAAAAAAATTGTCATCTCTCAATGTTAAAGAATCTGCAAAAATTCCTGGATCCAAAATTTGATCTGGATCAACTCCAAAATCTAATAGAATGTTATATGGATTATAATTCAGCCCTAGAAATTTTTTTTTACCTAAATTATTCATAAGTTTTTGTGTAAAGTTACAAACAAAAAACCAATGGAGACAAAAGCATTACCTTTTAACTTGGAGGTTAAAACAAAAACCCAGCATCACGTGTCTTGATTTTTTAATCCCAAATCCACACTTCAAATTTAGTAAGAAATATTTATTTCAAAATTAATTCATTCTACAGATGTATTTGCAACAGCAAATACCTTACAACATTTAAGCAAACAATTGTCAAAGTTGGGCAATACATTTGCTTCTACTATATAATACGGCGAAACGTGGGTGAGCAACTGGAGGAAGTGAAAAACAGATGTGTTAAAAAGAAAAAAGAAACAAGGCTGAACTATGAGTAAAGCAAATAATATAGTGAAATTATGAAAAAAAAAAATCAGCTTATCTATTGAATGAGTTGTTCTTGTATTTAAAAAAAAAAAAAAAAAAAAACCTCGCAAGTGCTTTAAGAGAGAACAGAGAGAAAAAAGAAAAACAGGTCCCTTGAAATTGATGCACGTACAGTCTGGTCCAAAAGTTTGAGTCAAATTCTAAGGAAAGGTTTTATCCTACCAACACCATGTTTCCCAAGAACACAGCAATTAAAATTAATCTTAAAAAAAACTGTGATATTTACTGTTAATCAGTAAGATCGCAGACTGGACTTGTACAAAAAAATAAAAAGAATGTCTTGTGTGAAGGTTCTCCATCACTGATAGCTGGTCTAGACAATCAATTCAGACTGATGGACCAGACAGCATCAATCCATCTTAGAATAATAGTTCACTTTTGAAAACACTAGGTGGCAGTGCCTGCACTGTTACATTAGCTGAATGAACACTGGACACTCTTTTTCTTTTCTGGTGAAAGAATACACTCATACTTACAACTAGTTTATACAGCCATAACGCTACGTACATAGCTGAGTCAAAGGCCAAAGTTCATTTATTATCACAAACAAATGAGTGATCTATATATAGAAAATTATACATGACCACAATCTCTATGAAGCCATCATCAATAAAGAATTATAACTCTGTTTTCGGCTGTAAGGGCGTTATAGTTTATAATAATAATAATATAAAAATTAAAAAAAATCACAATAGGCACCATATTGTAGATTCATAATGACTGTTACCCCATATAATTCTCTATTATGAACTCATTCAGCAGTCAGTCTGTTCCTTCAGTTGTAGTATGTTACTATACTTCATTCTCTTAACTCTAGGTTTCTATAGATACATATATTTATAATATATCTGTATTTTTATTTTTACTATATACACAACTCAGGCCAAAAAAAAAAATAAAATACAAATCTTGAGTTGAAAAGACCTTCATTTTTCTCTGAAAAAAAAATTAATAATAATAATAACCCACACGTACCAACACATCCATGGTTTATTACATGAAACAGATTAAAAGTATTTAAAAAAAGGTTTTCTTGTTTTTGATGCGTGTTGATCGGGAGCAATGGGGCACCCATAAGAAATGTAGGGGCTTGTGCTATACAGATAAAAAAAAAAATTAACATTTGCTGGACCTGTAGTGCTTTACACTGCCTGGCAAATGAAAAAATACACACAAGAACACACTTGAATATGGTAAACAGGTATAAATAATGACACATAGTTCTACTATGACAATAAATACATCCAAATTCTACATAAATAAAGAAATGGTAGAGGCTGAAGAGGTGTTTGTGTAACTGAGAGAAGACGGTCGCTTTTCATGACGACGCTGAGCTGCTGTTAGCAAACAGCATGTTTACGCTAAGGTGCGACCATGAATCAATCTTCTGTCTACTACTTTTTATCATAAAACTTTCTGAAGAACCATAACTGCCTTGCGTGCACAAGTCTATGGAAGAAAGCTTTATGACCTTGACTAATGTCTGAGCACAAATCATTTTTGATTCCCCTTCCTTCCTCCATATTCACGATCAACGGAAAAACGTGACAAAAAAAAATCTTAGTCATATGTAGTGTAGTCTGTAGTTTTCACTATTAATGTGCACAAAAACCAATGAGTCAAAATCAAACATTTGTCTGCAATAAGTACAGCTACTTTCTACCGACACCACTGAAAGATATCAACGCGGGCTTCAGACCAATCTATAGTTTAAAAAAAAAAAAAGCCTGAGGCCAGTGCACAATCTGAGACGAAGCCACGCGGTTACCTAGCGCGAGTCATCGCTGAGTCCAGTGTTGGCTTGAATAGAGCCAAAAAAAGATGCTACACACAGCTTTAGGAGATAAACGGAAGCTAAGTCCTCCCCTTCTGGCTGTCTCAAACACGTCATTCTCGGCTTCACAGCAGGCTGCTCTCGATGAGTGTGTTTCAATGTCTTAAATATTCTTCTTAACATTGATTTAGATTCACAGCCCAGTGTTTGGTTCGTAAAAGTAGAAAATGTTGCTACAGCGTTTATGCTAGATTAGCCTCAACGATCTGTTTCGCTGCAGGACGTCACGGCATGAAAGAGGAGCTGTATTAAGTGTTGCTTCTCTCTGCAGTACAATTTAACAATTGTTTACATGCATTTTCTTTTCTTTTTTTAATTGGCTTAAGAGGTAATGGGAGGCATTATATGTCCCCCAACCCAAAAAAAAAAAAAATAAATAAAAATCCTCCCCATGCCTCTCAAATGCCACATTGCTTGTTATGTTTCACAAGTCTGTTTAAATGAGTTTTGTTCATATTAACCAGCTCATCGTAAACAACATTTGCACCTTTAGTTCATTATCGGACGTCAAAAGGAAAGACGATACTTTCCGTTTTACAAGTTCTCTACGAGGTGTGTTTTTTTTTTTGTTTGTTTTGAATCACTCGTATTTGTAGTAGCCGCGCTCAACCGCACGAGAGGCGATCTGCTCGGCGGAGTAGCGCTGATCGAGATCAAGTAGCGCCTGTAGCAGGAAGTTGATATTGGCGCGCAGTCCCTCACGCTGCATCCACACGCGTAACAGTTCGTACACTTTGTCGCTGGCATTCTGCGACTCTGCGAGCTTGATGGCGTTATCATTTACGCCAATGCTGCGAAAGAACTTGTTGTGAACGCGCACATCCAGAACATCAAACAGATCAAAGCTCTTGCTTAGTGATTGCTCCTCACCTGTAAAGAGGGAACGAAGAAGAGATCAGAATGAACTACATTAGAAATCTTGTATATATGGATCCAAAATTTAATATTTCAATTATCTGAAACTACTAAACCTTTAAACTTCATTTATTGTCAAAAGCCGCCTCGCAAAGATTCTCACACAAGAAATATTCAATCCATACTTTTGATCGTTGCTGTTAAATATATCAATGCTTCATCTTTAAATGGAAGACTTGTACGAGAGCAATTTTTCCATATTTTTATGATGGCTGAGACTGCTCAGGTGAGCTCTGCACTTTGAGCCAAGCTACTAGTGCTTCAGAGCTAACAGAGTGTTTTGAGGGAACCCACTCACAGCTTAGTACATCCTACACAGACACATAAGAAAACTGACCCCGTAAAGGTGTTTGCACACTAATTCAAAATTTTTGCATATACTACACAGAAGCACAAACTAAAACGATGGTTTATTTTCCCATTTTAAAGCATGATAACGCCGCCTGCTCAAGTGACCATGACAAACTGTGAGTGTCTGTCATTTTGATTAAATCACTGTCCTCTCAGAATAACGATTTTTAATCCCGAGATAGCAGAAGCAGACCAATCAGATTGCAGCATTTGTGTGTAGTGTATTTGCTGTGTAGCGTGCTGTGTTACACAAAATCATTAGGAAATTAAATAAAATTTCAGCATTTACCATTTAAGAATTAACAAGAGCAATCCCTGATCCCACTTATCAATGGTGAACAATATGCGATTCATTAAACCAATATCACACGAGGAAATAAATCAGTGTTAATATAATGTGTGTGTTGAAGGAAGAAAACAAACCCTGATGTTGTTAATTAGCTAATTTGGCCAAATACAAACTTTGCCAGAGAGGAGGATGGCTAAGCAAATATCTAGAACACATCGGCTTTCACTTGTGTGCGAGTGTATTCAGTCGAAAAGCACTGTGTGTGTGTGAGTAAAAGAGATAAACAGCTGTTAAACTGGAATTACTTACCAAGTAATGGAACAAGCCTTCTGGGTGTGCCATCCTCCTATTAACAAAAACCAAATACACAAAAACAAATTAAACGTCCTGTTTTCTGGTAGAAAAATAAAAGTGTATCTCTGCAGTATAGTATGTCGGATCTGTTGACTTTACCATGACTCATACAGGCTGTTTCTGAATTCCTGCAAACTCAAAGGATTCTAATAGAACAAGCCTGACATGCAAATCGCATATTTTGAAGTTAATTTAAAGCAGCAGCACGCCCGATCCAGCTAATGGAAAAATAGCTTGAGAATTAAATTTGCTCCCTGTTCCAACACACCCAACCCAGCTGATCATGGTTGTCAGGAGTGTTGCACATATTACACAAGGGTGTGCATATGTGCATTGTTCGGTTCTTTATTATTTGTCTAATCACATTGACATGATGTGTTAAATCACTTTAAAGCACTAAAGCTAAAGTGCTGATGGGGAAAAGCCAGAGTATTCCCAGATGTGTTGATACATCTCACAACAGTAACTGATTTTAATTACCCTACGAGGAACTCGAACACATTAAAACTTCCTTTAAACCCAGCAAACAACGCAGCGCAGTGAAAGCATATCTTTCAGTAGCTTATTAAAAATCTGTAGCGTTGTTTTCACTCACCTTAGCCCATGACTCCTCACAACTGGCTGAAGCAGGAAGTGGTACATTGACTGGCAGGGCTGAAAGACTTGTCTGAGAGGAGCTGGTGGTGTTTGGGAGGCTGTCCCCAAGGCCCCGGTCCTCATCTTCCACCGGGATGCTTTTACCCCCCAGGAAGTGCGTCTCCTGCAGCAGGGGGCGGAACTCAGTGCGAGGCAGCTCCGCTTCTTCTAATCCTGCGTTACGGCTGTTCTCACACTCCTCAGAGGTAGGGACGCTGACTCCAACCTAAATGTCACATCAGAAATGGTAAATTAGAGGTTGTGCTTAGAGATGTGTGGATTAGTCTGAAATGTAAAAAAGGACTCACTATTGGGATCTTCACTTCATTACTTTGAGTCACAGGGCTTGCTGAAAATAGAAAATAACAACAATAAATTATGGTTCAACACTTCTTTTGTGATATAAATATGCATGAAAAATGCTACACGGTGCTGGCAAAAGTATGTGGACACCTGACCATCACACATGTGCGCTTGCAGTGCTAACCACTGTGTGTATATTAAGCATTAATAGTATTTGGTAGAAATAGAAAATCCATTCAGTTATGTATTGCGATTCTTTTGTGCTGCATTCATGTATTGCCGCACTGGTTCCAAAATCAATTATTCAATTGATATGTTTGAATTTGAGATGGTGAAACACTGACGTTTCTTCAAGGATCCACAGGTGGCTCACTCTAAACTATTCACACACTGGGGGGCAGCGCAGCACCCCATAATCGAACCAGTATATTCATAGAATCTCAATACTTCAATTCAAGATGTACTTCAATTTCACCAAGGTATTGAGAGAATATGGTACTGGGTGGTCCATGGTGATTCCGGTTCCTTGTAATTTAGTGATGAATTTTTCTTTGTACTCCTTGTAATTTTAAACTTATTTTCGACGCCGAATCTGAGTAAATGACATCTTGGGCACACAATAGCCAAATATTTTGTTTTACGCCACTGTATTGCTGTGTACCACACAGGCTGACTGGCAGCCCATAGTAATGTTTCAGTGTAACAAGCTATTAGTAGATTTGGAAATTTACAAACACAGACAGGTTAAGTGATACAAACAGGGAAATGTACCAGTGCTGTTGCATTAATATCAGAACTCTTGGGACTATGCGTATCCCATTAAAATTAGCGAACCAAAAAAAAAAAAAAAACCCTGTTGTACAGGAGAGCCTTAACCATTTCAATGTTTTACTTGAAGTGGCTTTTTTAAATTAATAATTTATTTTCAATATATGATCTGTATATGTTATGCTTTCAAAGTGACCTTGCTGGAAAAATAAATAAATAAAAATCCCTATATCATTGGAAATGCAGCAAAAGGAAAGAGAGAACATAATTTTCTTCCTATTCAGGAAATTCGTATGGGGCAACCTTGTGCTGATGATGTGAGGATGACTTGTGGAATATTTCAATTATTTCTCAGCGGTGAATGTATTCAGGTAACAGGGTTGGGTGAACTAAGATGTACATGTTTCATAACATACTGTATAATGGATGGCACCTAAAATTATTTACATGCTAAAACTTTCTAAAAAATTCACTTTTACAGCTTCAGTATAGGGATGTAGTTATAATGGATTTTTATTAATGTTGGTTGGAAATATAAACTTACTCTAAATTATTGTGTAGGGCATTATTACTAAACCTGTGCTTGCTTAATTAGTATTAATATTCATTCATCCATTCATTCATTTTGTAAGGCACTTAATCCTAATTAGGGTCACAGGGAGGCTGGAGCCTATTTCAGACGACACTGGGTGAAGGCGGGGTACACACAGAATGGCTTGCAAGACCATTGCAGGGCCAACACACACACACAACCATTCACACTCTCACTCACACCTAGGGGTGATTACGAACAGCCAATAAGCCTACTGTGCATGTTTTTGGACTGTGGGAGGAAACCGGAGTCCCCGGAGGAAACCCACGCAAGCACGGGGAGAACTCCACACAGAAACGCCCTGAGCCCATTGATCGAACCCAGGACCTTCTTGCTGTGAGGCTGACGTGCTAATCACTACACCAATCTGCCACCTATTATTATTACTATTATTATTATTTTAATTATTATTATTATTTTTTTAATTACATCCCAATCACGCATTACACTTTACGTACAAGTTGTGTTTTGACTGTCTGTTAATGAGTTTTATTATAGCAACACTTAAAATCTATGCTCAATACAGTAATCTAATGAATGCAATGAAAATAAGTTAATAACATGTTATATATAGTAGTAAGTTATTAAGTTTAAAGACCTTGTTTTCTACAGGGTTGTTTCTTCTTCAGTATCACTCCAGCAACCACGAAAATGACGACAAAAAAGATCACTAAAACCAGAATCACTGTCAGAAAGGAAAGAAAACAAAATGTAAGTTTACATTCACATCACATACAGAGGCTGGTTTATAACCAAACATGTAAAAAAAAAAAAAAAAAAAAAAAGTGTAGTTGTTCTAAATTTAAATTCTTTTTATAGAGATGAGTGTGTACGATTGTGTATGGGGTAGGTGTCATGCAATTGTACCTATGGTGCTATGACTTTGTTGTGTGGGTGCAGGTGAGTCTGTGGGTGTCACAGTGGGGTCACGAGGTGATGAGTGTTTTTTACACTTCGTGTTGGACGTTGGAGTGCATTTCCGCTCCTCAATTTCATCTGCTTTGCACCTGAGACAGAAAGCAGATCGTTATTATTCGTCCAGCCCAAAGACATGGCAGATCCCCCACAGACTCTTCTTTTCTTATTTACCTGTACAGGGTGACCGAAAAAACCTCCCACATCTCAAAGGTAAATGGAAAAAAAAAAAGCTTAAGGGTAATCATATAGGATTGATTTAATAAGATAATTAATTACTTGCATACATTAAATAATAATTTGATTATCTTAAATTTTTTTTATTATTAATAAATTTCAATTTTTTTAAATAATTTATATAATTTCAAATTTCAAGGCAATAAACAGTGTCTGAGGAGCGTAGAGTACCAGGAACGTTTTAAAGACTGTTCATTGTCAAATGTTTTGGGTAACAATAAGTTTACATCTGGCAAAACTTCAGACACCACTGTGGTCGAGCAGTCACTTACTCACCAAACCGCTTAATCCTATAAGGGTCGCAGGGAGGCTGGAGGCCATCTCAGCCGGAACTGGGTGATGGCAGGGTCAAACTATTGCAGGGCCACACACACACACACACACACACACACACACCACCATCACTACCATTCACACTCACACCCACACCTAGGGGCAATTTGGAACAGTTAGTCTAATGTGCATGGCTTTGGATTGTGGGAGGAAACCAGAGTACCCAGAGGAAACCCATGCAAGCACAGGGAGAACATGAACCGCCACACAGAACCTTTCGCTGTGAGGCAGACATGCTAACCACTACGCCAGCATGCCACCCTGTGGTCGAACAGTGGGATTAAAAGTTTTGGGGGTTTTTTGTTTTTTTGTAACAACTGAACTTTAGGAACACATAAATATAGTTCACCAAGACAATGTGGAAATGTCAGGATTTGATGAAGTTGTTGAATAGATTTCCAAACTCTGTACCGATAACCACGCACAAAGTTTGAAAATGTTTAAATGAATGAACATAAATATGGAAAACTTTGTTGGGGTAGTGCCCGGCATGGTGGCGTAGTGGTTAGCACGTCTGCCTCACAGCAAGAAGGTCCTGGGTTTGAGTCCCGGTCTTGGGCGTTTCTGTGTGGGGTTTGCATGTTCTCCCTGTGTTTGTGTGGGTTTCCTCCAGGTACTCTGGTTTCCTCCCACAGTCCAAAGACATGCACATTAGGCTAATTGGCTGTTCCAAATTACCCGTGGGTGTGAATGGTTCCATCTGACCAGCTATTCAGGGAGTACCCTGCCTTCACCCAGTGCTGGCTAAGATAGGCGCCAGTCTCCCTGCGACCCTAGTAGTGTTAAGTGGCTCAGCAGATGAGTGTGGATGAGTGAGTAGTTAGGGTAGTTACCTAGTGCACTTTTTGCAGACTTCACAGGGCTCATCTGGCAGACAGAAAGTGCCATTCTTGCACACGCACTTAGTGTCCCTTGTACTTGTGCACTTCTCTGTTACTATCTGACCTGCATAGAGAATATAAGCCACAGAAAATACAGGTTACAAAAAAACAAAAAAAACAAACAGAAACAAAACATCTGGTCAACAACAGGCATCCATCTATACCTCACCTGTACATGAAGTAAAAATAAAAACGCCATGAAAGTTACAGTAAAACTCCTGAACTACAGGTATGTGATAGAACACAACTAAATCATTTTTAATATTCGGAAATCTCAGAATGTTTGTGTGCTACACTCCAGCTTCCCATAAGCACTGAAAGCTTGACTTTCCTCACACCCTACATGAGTCAGCAACAGTTTCCATTATCTCTCTCTTTTCTCTCTCTATCACACGCACACAAGCACAGCAAGATGACAAACACCACACTGACTCACGCACACACAAAAAAGAGCAGGGGTGATGGGTGATGGCCACACCCAGGCTGTGTAACAGTAGCTGATCGGTTTCTGAGGAAACTCTAAACCTATTCACTACTGTCCATTAGAGCCAACTAGCGGTCCTATGGGACACGGTGTGACTGGCTCCTAGAGTTTACAACGAAAAGATTAGCGCTCAGGAGTGCAATCTGGAGTCAGCAGGCAGGATTCGATCTGGCTGTTCTTGTAAATCTGCTGTAGCATGGCAAAGCCTGAGGGAAAGTGAAGGACTAATCCACAAACCCAGCGTTATAATAAAGCTAGCAGATCTTTTCGTATCATTATTATATATTTATCATCAGAGCTGATCAGATTACTGCAAAAATCACTCAGCCCTAATCTTTATCAAGGACTTAGTGCTTTCTACTAACAAAGGTTAAGTTCTGGAAAACAGACAGAAGTACATTACCTGCAGGGCACTGGCTACACTGAAGGCACTGGTCCATGCCGGTCGGGTGCTCGGCGTAGGTGCCGTCCTTGCATGGTTCACATATTCCCTTCTCCTGATCCGCAGTGCATTTCTCTTTCACGTAGGTGCCTGTTAAAGAAATACAAGCACACACACCCCACTCACATCATTCCTTGCCTTTACAAGTTTTGCTATTAAAACTCATATTGAAATGATTATTCCTAAGGCATATGGGAATGATGGATGGATGTTGCTAAGGGCTAAAGTCAGAAGCATTTCCTTTTGATAGGAGAAACGTCTTTTAAATGGGGTGGGTTTCTACCTCTGAACTGATTTCACACCATGACCTATGGGTACGCACAAGTTCCGTGCTACTCACCAGCCTCACAGTTTTTGCAGCAGAAGCCCTTATGTGGATACTCCTGGTTCTCCAGACACACTTGCTGCTTGGCCGTCAGGTTCAAGTGGAAGCCGAGTTCAGTGGCTCCTCTGCTCAGCGCAGTCAGAGCCAGCATGAGAAGAAAAACCTGGTGAGACAAATCCAGGCAGGTCAGATCACAGACCTTTCATATTTCAACTGGAAGTCATGCGCTTCATTTAAATACGTTACCGCTTAATATACGCCCATCCCTTGGACCCCTAATTTGTGACATGCAGACGACCATAAAGCACATTTTTTTGTAATTCTTTCACTGAAATTGAACAATATTTTGACTGAAATCGACCATATCAGAGCAATATGACTGCATTCTGCTTAGATCCATGGCAGCATTCATGCCTGTACACAGCACTTCACACCTAGGTATGGGGAAGTGCATAATTTGCATATATTATATACTAGAATAAGAATTTTCACATACAAAAATGCGGTCCCACTTAATATGCGTATAATATGATTATTATTTATTTATTTATTTTTAAATCTAGCTTAAACATAGCCTAAATTAAACCACCGTGTCCCTGACCAGGCAGTCACTAAGGATGAATAAATTAAATGCTGGGGAAGCAATGTGCAGGACCACACATGGTCGTGCATATCCTGTTTCATATCTTACTTTTTGCTCTAACTGACAAGAAAAAACCCTCCTACTTGTGCAACTTCCATTGCAGGATCCCAGTCCTGACGTACACGTAGCACCTCAATCTGATTCCCTGTGAACCTTACTGGCACACATGGTTGGCATGTATCCTGCTTGTCAGTCCTTCCAGGATTTCACAGGCTTTTATTGGTGTTTCGGTCTAAACACCAAACTTTGCAGCAGATTTAGGTTTTTTTCTATTTGTGATGTATGTTGATGTATTTTTAAGCATTTAGTGCGATGACATTGTGGGATTCTGTGTAAACTGCATAAACAAGGAAGTGACCTATTGCTTGATATTCGCACGGGAGACCGCAATCATCGGTAAAACTTGCTGTATAATACAATGATTGGTCAAATTCTCGACTGTTGGAGATTGGCTAATCTCACGGTTGTGCAGAAAGCAGGCGAGTTGCTTAGTTTTGCATGAATTGATATGATCATGATCTCCTGAAGGGATTGACTTGTGTCTGTTTTCATATCCATTTAGAACACGTTATCTAGTCATTGCAATCCACATTCATATTCAGTTATATCTCGAGTAATTATGTGGGGTTGTGTGCAAGTGGAGCAGTTGAAAAGTTATCGTTTTTATCAGCATTCACTATGTACTGCTGTGCACAGGCATGTGTGATAACCGAAAGTGCCAGTATTCTTGTGTGTACAGGAGCTACTACTGTTGCTTACTACTTCGTACAGGATAAGAAGTTGTTCTCCACATGCTTTGAGAAACGAGCCCCAGAAGATTAAAGAGAGCTGCAAATCCACATAGAGAGGCTAATCAGCAGGGGCTTCGCTGTACCCAGACGAAATCTAATCTCAAGACACACGTGCTGTTACCATGGTTACACGCATCTCTACATATACACACAGACATATGGCACCAAGTTCTGGAAACTGGAACAGACACATTTCTGAGGTTTTACCATGACTTTACAGGCACTTTACACAGTGAGTAATGTAGCAGGCTAACAGTATGGCATTTATACTCACTGTACACTTTAATAGGAACACCTGTGACACTTTTCATTCATACTATTATCCAATCAGGCAGCTATCTGGCAGCTGCATGAAATGCTGCTGATACAGGCCAAGAGCTTCAGGTAATGTTTCCATTAACAACATAATGGAGAAAAACACGATCTCAGTAATTTTTATAATGTGGCTATGTTCTTGGGCTGGTTTGAGCGTTTCGGAAATGGCTTCCGTCCTGGGATTTTCACATAAAGTTTGCACAGAGCGTGCATACTTAGTAAGCATCAGTTCCCGTGGATGGAAATGCCTCGTTGATGAATGATCAGAGGAGAATAGTCAGGATGGATGGCTGCAGATGGATGGTGAGCAGAAGGCACAACATGTTGAACCTTGAGGCAGATTTGCTACAATAGCAGAACCTTCCTTTCTGCCATCGCTTATTGCTCACTCACTCTCTCTCTCGCTCACACACAGTTTTGTGCTGGAATTGTGTGTGTATGCATCATACACTGCGCATTGTAAAATGTGGATTTCTCATGCTACGTGCTTATCTTTGGTGTCATAATACTTTGCTGACTACTTGGTTAATGTTGACGCAGTTCTAATTACCAGGAACATAGCAAGCAAATGATTAATACCTGCTTTCAGCCCATCTAAAACTCAACCCCGATAAAAGAATGTTTAATTAACAGGGACAGAAGCACCATGCTGACTCAAAGTGTGTGAGGTGGAGGCGAGGTGTTGAACTTTGAAAGAGAAAGAAACAAAAGGGAGAGAAGAGAGCATTCATAAATTAATAGCCGAGTGTTTCAAGTGTAAGAAGAGAAATAGCCGGTTCATGAACCGTGTGCACGCGTGTGTGTGTGTGTGTGTGTGTGTCCACTCTATCGCGAGCGCTTTTTGCCCACTTTCCCTCAGGCGCTCCTCTTTATTCACCATCTTTTCAGCTCGCTCACAAAGACACAGCCTCTTTCAACAAAGTGCCGCTTCGAATGACCCACATTTCTTCCTTCTTCTGCCCCCCCCTTCTTTTTCTATTCTTCTTCTTTTGACGGTCACTGAACACCTCAGAGGAAACACTATACCGCTGATGGCCTACATTTCCCATTATCCTCTGGCACAAAGACGAGGGGCAGCAAGATACGCTAGAAAACGCCCCAAGTATGTAAAAGTGCTTAGGGCAGACAGTTGGAAACAATTAAATGCCCTAACATGAAAATTGCCAAATGCTATTAACTGGTTAAAGCAGCACTGGTAGGGTGTTGTAATCAAGTAAACACATGATGCTACTTTGTAATGGAAATGTAGTGGGTGGTACTCAAAAGTTTTTGGATGGAAAAAAATGTTAATAAAGGATGACTAACGATAATAATAATAATAATTAAGCTCTCTGTTTTCTAAGAAGATGATAAACATGCACAGCTTACATAACCTTTATTTCTACTCTGCATGAAGTTCACCATCCTTTCAGCTGAACGCTGTTTTTAATTTATTCCTAGCAGCGCAAATGTTTGAAAGAAACAAAACAAAAAAACCCAGAGATAGACATCAGTCAACTTGTGATTCATCATTCCTACAAGGGTCTCCATGGTCCTGCATCCTTCATCCTGTGGCCTAGAAACCAAAAATCATCATAGTCATCATTTGTTGAACAGCTTCTTCCTATTGGGCGAAGGCGGGTTACACCCTGAACAGCCTGCCAGACCATTGCAGGGCCAACACACACACACAACCACTCACACTCATACCTAACGGTAACTTGGAACAGCCAATGAGCCTATTGTGCATGTGTTTGGACTGTGGGAGGAAACTGGAATACCCGAAGAAAACCCAAGCAATCACAGAGAGAACATGCAAACTCCACACAGAAACACCCTTTCCGAGTCTGGGACTTGAACCCAGGCCCTTTATATGCTGTGAGGACGCCGCCGGAAACCAATCATAGTCGGCCATTTTTTACATTCTTAAGGACCTGTTAATATTATAACATCAATCAAAACATATTTACATAAACTAGCTATGAGTGAAGTCAGCTGATGAGTGGGTGAGCATTCATGCAAAATCATTACCACCTTTTTCTGGAGGAAATAAGGTGAAGGAATTAAGAAGCCATGCAGGGAGGTGGGAAAAATGTACAAGTGCCATTTAATATATAAGAGAAGTTAATAAATTCTATTTTTATTTCAATTTTCAAACCTTGAATGTTTTAAGCAGTATTAAATCTGACTTAAATCTGTGATGACAGCAATCACGAACATGCATGCAATCAAACATCCCGGAGTGGAAAATAAAATAAAGTGGAAAAACAATGCGGTGCTAAAAAGGAGCTATACCAGTATCTGCAAACACAAGGCTGATATTTAACGCAGTCTAAAATCCCTAATCTGATACAAAACCCCAAGACCCCATCCTGCTCAAACTGTAAAAAAGGAAATTCATGCAGGAAGTATGTGCATTTGTAGAAAACTTTATTTTTTATTAAGCACCTGCATGAGAAGACTAAATAGAGCTCCGTATTCAGAACTCCGCAGGCTCCTGAAGGTCTCTATCTGCTTCAAGAACTAAAATAAGACACTGCGGTGGTAAAGGAGTGAAACCCAGGAAGTGGAAAAGAAAGAAAAGAAAGATAATATAAAGTGCATGTGTAAGATATTAAAACATTAACTTTGCGTCTCTGTGTGTATGTGCTCCAGAGGAACTCTCTGGAAAGCCGCCATGCCTTGTTGTTCTAAGGGAGTTTCCTGGATTAAGCTGCACTGTCGAGACACACTCTACCCGCTCGCGTCAGAGTTTCCAGCGGCACACACACTCCTTCTCGTTTAGACCCATTCTCTCTTTCTGCTTGCTGTCCTACTCTTTTCTTCTCGGTTCGAATTTTTTTTTTTTTTCTTTTTTGGTCCATTGCAGATATTCACAATTGGGGCATTAAGAAAGTTCAAGGCAGCGGGGTGTGAAAGTGCGAGAGGGGTCATGAGAGAGAAGCGAACGAGTGAAGGAGGAAGACAGAGAAAAGGAAGGAGGAAATAAAGGAATGCAGTGAGAACTGAGGAGAGCACAGATTCCTCCCTCTTCAGCAGCACACTGCGGCTATTCAGCTGAAAGAAACTGTAAAAGGCCTCCTAATGAGCCCACCCCACACACACACACGCACACACACACACACAGCTTAGAGCGTTTCTCCAGACGTTAAATGCTTCACATGCAACGGAGCAAATGTCTAGTATCCAAAGGAATTAGCCGCACCTGTTGTGCTCTCTCCTCCACTGCACATGCGCCCCTTACTGAGTCATCTAGGTCAAAGGTCGTTGCTGTTTATGTCCCGATGACTTCACTAAATTGCATTAAAAAAAAAACCCCACCTCTTTGAAAAAACTAAATGGATGCCGTTTATTCGCTCCACCTTGACATTCTATGATTCGCACGATGATGACACGGTACACTCTTTCCTCATTCCTCAATAAAAGTCAGGAGATAGTGAGGAGATTACCTCACTTCCTGTGCAGAGCCCGCACATTCCAGGCTGGGTGAATCACTGGATTCCACACAGAAGGATTGGCTGTCTCAGCCAGAGGCACTGTACCAATCATAACACCCAACACACACACACACACACACACACACACACACACACACACACACACAGCTACGAGAAAAATCAGCTTTGCACATAAGCAACATTTTTACATGGTGTGCAAATCACACTTCAAATACCTCGACAAAGAAACAACTACAGTGGATAATACTCACTGACTGGCTACTTTATTAATAACCCTTTACCCATAATACCCCCTGCTCTTACATGCATTCATACTATTAGCAATTATGTGGCAGCTTTGCAAAGCAGTTTCAAGTTATCAGGTTTAGATAATGTGTACAATATCAGAATGGGGTGGGGGTGGGGAGTACAGGATCCGAGTGCCTACGAGTGTGGTATGGTTGTTGGTGCATGATGGGCTGATTTGAGCACTTCAGAAACTGTAGGTCTGGGATTTCCACCCAAAAACTATCCAGAGAGTGCTTTACTTTTGAGAAAAGCCAGAGAACGTTCAGGGTGGTTTGAGTTGACAGAACGGCTACGGTAACTCAAATAACCACTCTATGCAACCGTGGTGGGCAGAAAAGCATCGCAAGCCTTGACGCATAAGCTACTACAACAGGAGACCACACTGGGCTCCACTCCTGACAGCAAAAACAGGAATCTGAGGATATAGTGGTGACCTGTGGCCACTGTAGCCTCAGGTTCCTGCTTCATGGTTGACGGGAGTGGAACCCAATGTGGTCTTCTGCTGTTGTAGCCCATCTGTGATTGTGTGTGTTAGCATGGCACCCCGGTCAACCCGAACCAATCTGGCCATTTTTCCTCACCAACAAGATGTTTCCACCCACAGTCACTGTTAAAGTCGGAGTTCAGAATGTGAAAATCATCTGTAGCACTTGAGTATCTTCATGATTTTCCTACACTACAATGCTGACACGTGATTGGCTGACTGAAGAATTGCATGAATATTCTATCTGGGTTGCTTTATGTCAACCCGACACTTGCCTATGCAAATCTGGTGACGTCAAACACACTGCATGGACATCGGCAAGAGAAACGGTTCTCAAGAGTCAGAGAAAGAACGATTCAAACGACAGATCGGCGTTTCACTTTCAATTGAATTCAAAACACTGATCTGATCACAAATTGATTGCAATTAAGAAGTGATATGAGATCAGTATTAAGGATTTATACAAAGTCTAGCCAGATGATGAAGGAATGTTCTATCTGGCACCTTCTGCATCAGGTTTTTCTTAAAATACATCCAGGAATTTTTCCTTATGGATGATGCTGTTAATTCTGACACCTTCAAACTGACTCAAGCCTAAAGAGGAAGAAAATTGAGTAATACTTTGATGGGATGCCAATGCCATTAATCTGGTTTCTCAAAACCTGGCCGAGCAAGCTTGAGTTGGACCTCTTCATTCAGCGGTAGACGAATTACACATTTATTTATGAGATTTCCAGACGAGTAACATCTCCACAACGGGGACAAGCCCTATTTATTTTTGATTGGCTGTAAACTGACTAAACAAACATTGTTATGTTAGTTAGCCAGTTAAGGGCTCATATCCACCAATTATATCATATCCACTCATATCCACCATTAAACTGATTACACTGATTGAGGGTGAGGTGGTACAGAGGCATAGAGGTTAGCACGTCTGCCTCACAGCAAGAAGGTCCAGGCTTTGAGTCCCGGCCTTGAGTGTTTCTGTGCGGATTGCGTTTGTAGAGCGCCTGTCAGTGTATTCTATATAGTTAAAGCAATGCAGCATGACAGCCATGTAGAACGTGCTAACTAATGAGACAGGATGCTGAAAATTCATCAAAATCTTAGTTGGAAGCTGAGTGACAGTCATTTATTTCTGAAGACATTACTGGCGTTTCCAAACAAACTCCTGTACAAGTCTTTGAACATGGACAGCTTCTGCTAGTAGCAGAAAAATACTAGTCGGATGCTAAGACGCCCCTATCATCATAGTAGTTTATACCGTTATCACTTTCTTCCACACTGGAGGTTTTCCTAACTTAGTTTTTCCTGTTCATTTTTTAAATTAAGTGTGTATGACTTTAAAAACCTATCAGAAAGATGAATGTTCCCATGCAGTGTGTGAAGTTCTCCAAGGCCGAGAGGACGCAGTTCAGCCAGAAGACACGTCCAGGGGCGAATAAGATAAGGCAGGACATGAAGATTAAAACAAATGCAAACCACACACACACACACACACACACACACACATCCTGTTTTCTCAGGCAGCTCTTGATACTTGTGTATGGATATAGGACTGGCTCCTGTCTTTTTCAATCTAATTTACTGGGATTTGAAAACCAAAACCTACGTTTAGTATAAATCAAAACGACACACAGCTGTGCTACTAGAGCAAACCATGCTCACAAGCGCACAAACATACACACATTTGCTCGTACAGCAAGTTCGCCCAGACTGCGGTGTAGCCTGGGTTGTAATAGCTGGTCAGACTGCAGACCAGCGTGGTAACCTTAACCTCCACTATGTGGGGGGAAAAAAGCCACAAACACTTGAAACTAGCACTCAAACACATCATAGTGAACCACAACACAGTAACACAATGTTACTGTATCACTGAGCACATCATTATGCACACGCCGCTCCTAAACACTGTGCCAGAGCACAACACAGAATAAGTAAGCGATTGCTAAAGGAGTGCCTAGTGTGTGTTCCTCCTTGAACGCAGTGCAATATTACAACCTGGGATTATAACGGACTTGGGGCTTTTAAAATCATTTATTTTATTACTGTTCTAATATAATTTCTTATATTTTATTTCCATAAAATACCCAACATTTCATTTTTCCAGACTTCTTTATCCTTTATTAGGATTACGGGGAGGCTGGAGCCTATCTCTGCCAACTCTGTCCGGAGGCTAGATGCACCCGGAACAAAGCCAACACACAGAATAATTCACAATAACATTACAAACCAGGGGCAACCGAGAATATCCATGGTCTTTGAACTGTGGGAAGAAACCCACGCATGTAAACTCTACACAGAAACACCCTCACCGAGCGTGAGGAGCCTTGAACACAGGACCTTACTGCTGTGAGGCAGAAGTGCTAACCACTACGGCACTGTGCCACCCATGTAAAAGTTCTAAATAATAAAAAAAAAAAAAAAAGGGGGGGGGGCTAGGAATACTTTTTAATATGCCTGGTCCTTTTGGGAAGAAGCCACCTTCTAGAACATTCCTTATTTTGGATTAAATTGGAGGTAGTTATGGCATTTCTTCTTCTCTTTCTTAACAAAAGCAATATTATAATTCTGCTCTTTTGATAAATTGCATGGAAACTTAAAGCATAACATTAAAACACAAAATTACCAGAAAGGGAAAGCAGGGTCAGGTCTATAAATACCTGACAAGAAGTTATAGCACAAGATATTAGAGAAAATCAGAAATAGTGTACAATATTAAAACCGAGCTTAAACTGCAGACTCTTGGCTTTAATTTGAGATATCTATATATATGTCGGAAAACACACAGATGCAGGAAAAGGCATTTTCCACTGTTGCAATTAAGTAATATGAAAACAATAGTGAACTGAGTCCTGTTTTTTATTTTGTTCCTTTGCTAAACTATTCTTGAAGCTGTGACCGCAAGAGCTTTTTTTAAAACATTTTTTTTACGCTTTTGAAGTTTTGTAAGTGCGGAATTCACGACAGGAAGCATTTACTTGGATTTACTACTGGACTTCCAAAGGTAAAAAAATGCATCATTTTTTAAAAATATATTTTGTGTTGTACACCTCTTTTCCACTTCTATAAGCTTTAATCAAATAGTTTATAAAGAAAAGGAAAAAAAAAATAAATCAAGCTTATTGTTCATGTTTATGTCATAGGCTATGACATCATAAGCTTATTTTTGTGGTTGAAATCAGTGTTAACTCCAGTACATGTTTCATCAAAGCGGTAAAGTAAATCCTAAACAAGCAGGGGTGGATATTAACACTAGTCCGCTGGTCCGTGGCGAGTCAAAAATCTGTAGGGCGAGTGAAATTAGTTAGCAAGTCATCCTGCTGGCGACCCGACAAATCCAATAGGCAAAGAAGATACAGTGTTCCTGACCAGTAAATATGAAGGAAAACGAGTAGTTTCATAATTCCACTAGTTCTGTTGGCCAGTAGCTTAGCTTTGCTAAATTCTGCCCCTGAACAACTGTTCTATACGTTCTACTTATCCATTTTAATGCAACATATGGACTTAGAATAGATAAAATGTGATACTTTTATTGTTAAGCAAAACAAACAAATAAATTCAGTACTGTCATGAAAAGTCCGCCTGTGCACGCGCAGTAAAACCACCTTTCCTAGATCCTGTTGTTGACATCGGAAGGGATCAGATGGCAGAGAGTGTACTTTTACATATTTCGAGCTTGGTTTTCTACTAGATCTACCAGTAAAGCTTTGAAACGTTAAAATTTCCTTCCTGTGGCCTGCATTCGCAATCCTATCTGAGTAATCATGTCTTTGGCTCGGCAGGCGATGCTTCACATTACAAGGTTCATGCTAAAAATTGTTACGATTTTGAGTAGATCAGACCTAAGCTAAAAAAAAAAATACTTTTTTTTTTTTAAGATATTTAATTTACCCATATTGAATCTACTTTAAAAATCACCTTACAAGTAAACCCCTTGATCCTCTGTGTGTTTTCTGCCATATTCTAACTGGATGAGCTTTGTAGGGATTACACCACCTTTTTTTTTTTTTTTTTTTTTTTAAACCAAAAGCAGATTGTACAATCTAACATAACCAACTGCACTGTTATTATTTATTTATTTATTTATTTATTTAATCCTTGTTTGAAAGCCCTTTGCAGTCAATGAATGCCTGACGTCTGGGACCTGTAGACATTACCAGACGCTGAGTTTCTTCCCAGGGGATGCTCTGCCAGGCCTTCACTGCAGCTGTCATCAGTTCCTGCTGGTTCCACTGGCATTCTGCCTTCAGTTTTAAAGTCAGATAGTGAAGTGCAGCTCTACTGGAGGTTAAATGATCGACATGGCCATTACAGAACTTTCCACTTGTCTTTGCCTTAAAAATAAAAAATGTCTTGGATTTCTTTCAAAGCATGTTTCAAGTCACTGCCAATCTGCACTGTGAAGCACCATCCAGAGCGTTTTGAAGCCTTTGGCTGAATCGGAGTGGATAATATAGCCCTGTACAACATAAAGTTAGGTGGTATGCTTCGGATCATGAGCTGTTCCATCCCTTTTCCCATTATTCCGGTACAAGCTGCTCTTTGTCTCATCTGTCAGCAGGAGAGATGAAATCGACTCATCTGGTCTTCCTGTTTTTTAAGGCTTACCAATGGTTTACATCTTATGAGAAACCCTCTGTATTTACTCTGGTGAAGCCTTGATTGTTGACTTCGACACAGATATGCATACGACCTTGAGGGTGTTCTCGAGCTGGCCGGCGTAAGTGAAGGAGTTTTTTCTTCACTAGGGATAGAATCCTTCGCTCACCCAGCACAGTTGTTTTCCATCATCTTCCAGATCTTTGGATATTCCTGAGCAGTGAGTTCTTTCTTTTAAAGAATATTCCCAATAGATTTGGTCGTACTTCCCTGATGTGTTGGTTTTATTGAAATATTTTTTTGTTTCATTCAGGAGCGCTGCAGTATAAATAAATAACATTCAGTCTTGGGCACTACCCACTGATATCCACCTCTCCTTTGGTGAATAATTGTTTTAGTATATACACTACAGGGCAACATAAGAAATGTAAACTAGCCTTTTATGATTTATTTTTTGCCTTTTTAATCAATTTAAGCATTTTCCTGAGCTTGCAGAATGGATTATGTCCATTATCCCAAGATAGCGAACCAGTGAAATTGCGCCATTCATGTGTAGAATATACTCAAGATCCTTATACAACTCACAACTCATTACACATCCTCAAGCTATGGGATACTATAAGTGTTTGGAAGAATATATCACAAACTGATAGAACGAGGCACACAAAAGCTTAGCCTGAATTATTCAGCCCATTTGTTCTCTGTGTCTAATAAGTGAGTCAGTCATGATGCACACACAGTACACAACTACTGTACAATGCATGCTATACACACTAATACAAAGCAAAAATACACAGTACATTTTATTCTACAGGGCTTACTAAGACGGGTGTATGATAGGAATCTTAAAAAAAATAAAAATGATACAACAATGATGTCATGTCACATGCATATTGATGCTACTGTAACTATTTATTTTCTTTTCCTTGTTGTTTTGTCCTGATTGTGATGCGCGTCTTCTTTTTTTTTAACCAGTTATGATATATCCTGCCATATTTACACATTACACCCCAGTTTACAAGGGTGTTCGTGTTACCGGCATATATAGCTCCATCTGTGCGGATAAACTCTGATCAACAAACACATTTAAAGAGGAGTTAATGATGTGTTGTTGGTCTGATAAACTGAACCACTCCCCAACCCCAACCCCACCCCCACCCCCCGGACACCCCTGCATTACTGTATTCTCCGATCGAGGGCCCATTTAAAGACTTCTCGTTTGATTGCTAGCAGCTAATCGACCAGCTCTTCACTGAAGCGTGTCTAATGAAACAGGAAAACGTTCACCAGATGAGAGAAGGATAAAAGCGGTTTGACTTGTGTACAGTTGTGTGGTCCGGTTCCTAAACAAACAATCCGGCCGGCGAAAGGGCGAAAATGAGATGCACATGGAGGCCCACCATAGAAAAGTACACACCGGATACATGCATGTGTTTCCTGTGGCTTCAACTTGGAACCAGGAAGTGGAGGGTCAGCCGCATACGGCTTTTGCAACACCGCTGAATACATCTTACGTGCGCGCGTGTGTGTGTTTATGCTGACTGCCAACTTTCTGACTGGCATAAAGAATTAGTTCTTGAAATGACAATTGTCTGGATAAAGTGACTATATCCCCTTTCTCTAACCACACACACACACACACACACACACACACACACACACACACACACACACACACCTATTACTAACAGTACAATGTACAGACAGTCATTATTGTACTGTACGTAGAGAAACAAAGTGTACAGTTTGTTTTCAATTACATTATTTGGAGTAAACAGAGACGTTTTGGACGAGAGGAAGGATTTCGGACTCAGATAAGCAGACACACACCATTCTTCATTAATCCTGAGGCACAGGAATCACTCTTTCCCAACCATGTGAGTCTTGTTATCAGACTGCTTCTTATTCTTTTGCACAGGATGTTGCTGATATGGGAAACAGGAGGGAGATGGGGCGAGAGAGAGAGAGAGAGAGAGAGAGAGAGAGAGAGAGAGAGAAACTTGGACTGAGTGAACTCCAATCAGATCAGTTTGGGACTGGAAGAGAGGTCACTTAAGAAAAGGATGGGAACCAAGACGACAACACCCCCCCCCCATACACACACACACACACGAAAAGGTCATGCAACTGGCCACATGACTCTTGCGGTGTTGCTCATGGTTTATCAACCAAACCACAGATCATGTGAAGACACAGACAAAAACCGCACGGTGGGCAGATGCATGTAAACACGGACACTTGCATGCGCACACGTACACACGCACTCTGGGGGAGCGTGTGAAACCTTGCGAATGTATCCTCTCGGGGAACACAGGAAGCACTGAGACAATGCAAAGGCTTCACTTGAGGGCCAAACAACTATGACAAACACAAACACACGCAAACAAACACACACTTAGTTATATTAACATGTACGGATTCCACACATACACACACTCTGACCTTTTGGACTTGGAAACTAAATGTTAATCCCATCAACCGAGTTCTGTTTTCTCTCAGCTGGCCGGTATTTCGAGAGCTAAACAGTTTTGATCCGTTAGGGTCTCTAGGCTAAGTCATGAGCAGAGCAACGACCCAAAAACAAGCATTTTAATTTACACAGCGCACAGTTTCCATAGCAACAACCGAAATCCAAACACACGGCTGAGCAGGTTTCGAACTATTCACTGTTATTTTTAAACATCGCTACTATATCGAATCAGAATTTTGAGCTATAGGAAGTTTGATCCTGCTGTGCTGGTTTCCACAAGAGTGAGTGTGTGTGTGTGTGTGTGTGTGTGTGTGTGTACTGTGGGAAGATATTAATAGCACAGGAAATCCACAGCCATGCAGACCTTCTGCATTTCAGACACTCAGTTTTAGACGGTTGGCGTCTGACGGATTGACTAGAGAGTGACGGCGAGGAAATAAAACGAAACAAAACAGACCAACAGAAGAACGTGAAAGAAAGACTTTAAAATGTAAGACAGAAATTTGGAAGCCTTTGATTTACAGGGCCGTTTCCGGTGTCAAACCGCAAGCTCAGATCTACACAACAGATAAGTGGTTAGAGGGGAAAAACAGCACTATTTCGAGGTTTTATATTAAAAAAAAAATAAAAGAAAGAAAGAAAGAAACACCACCCAGGGCTGGCTGACTTGGATTAATTACTCACTCATCACTCATTTTCCAAACCGCTTAATGCTTTTAGGGTCGCAGGGAGGCTTGCGCCCATCTCAGACGACACCGAGTTAAGGCAGGGAACACCCTGAACACCTCGCCAGACTATTGTAGGGTAACACACACAACCGTTCATACTCACATTCACACCAAGGGGCAATTTGGAGCAGCCAGTTAGCCTAGTGTGCATGTCTTTGGACTGTGGGAGGAAACCGTAGTATCCGGAGGAAATATTTATGAAAACTCCAGACGGAAACGGAGCCCGGGACTCGAACCCAGGACCTTCTTGCTGTGAGGCACCGCGTCGCCCTGATTAATTACTATCATTTCTTTAACTGCAAATCCAATAATGATGCCAGATGTCTCGCTTCACATGTCTAATATCTTTTGACGTGGCCAGAATGTATTTGCCTTAGTGATGGTGCAGGTATTAAAAAAAGACAGAAAGAAAGACACACAACTCATGATGAGCCGATAGACCTCAAGGCTCGGCACTGATAAAGTATTAAAAAAAAATAAAATAAAAACAGAGACAGAGTTAATTTTCTTTATCTCCACTGAGGCACTTTTGGAGGCGAAAATACTCCCCGGATGAGTCAGAGTTCAAAGTGTTCGCAGACAATCACGAGTGCACTGGGTTTCAAAAGGACGACGCTGAGCTCCAAAGAAAGGCACTGACTCATCCAATTTTATTACACTTTACATTTATTAACCAGCGAAGGATGTTCGGAGCAATGTGTTAAGATGGTAACAAGTGACTGATTTAGACTACGGCAGGAGTTTCTTAGCTGCTGATCCAGGATCAGGCGTACAGGGACTTTAGACTGCATACCTTTACCATTAGAAAGCCATCTGGATATGAAAGGAAAAGCCTGTGAAGAACTCGGAGCCGCATACCTACTGCATTAGCCACGGACATGGAATTACACGAGCAGTTGTTGTATTTCAATTAGTCGTAGGGAGTTTGTGCTTTTACAGTTAGCCACTGACCTGGAATAAATCTTACTGAGGATCAGCCAAGAGGTGAACACAAACCTTCGAACTGGCCGCTGAACTTTATGCTGAATACCGATTTCATTAGTCATTACTTTAGTACCAGACGGAAGCTTTAGATACATCCCTTTACCAACTACTACTGCTTTTTGCTTAACCACAGTAACCACTTAAATGACGACAACCTCTAGCTGTTTAAACCTCCAAATATCGTTTCAGATTTAAACCCAGCGTGGGTCTTGAACCTTACTACTTGACCACAGCATGGTGCCTGCTCCTCAACCTCAGCTACTTCACTCGAGGTCATGAGAGTCGAAAGGTCTCAACTAGAAATGAGCACCGGACAGCTGGACCGCCTTCGGCCTTGATTAAAGCACATAACCACCGTGGCACTGATTCACCAAACTTAAGCAACATAACATTTATTTCCATCCAGAGTTGGGTTAACATCTCACCGACGTCTTGAACTGATGACGGCAAAAACGAACCACTCCATAAAGTCTTCTCCAGCACATCCCGAAAACTTTCAATAGGGTTAAGGTCAGGACTCTGGGGTGC
>JBCNYH010000026.1:21428130-21440874 GCA_039654325.1 Tandanus tandanus
ATCAGGAGGAACTACAACTTTTGTGCAGCCAGTTGTTTTGTGGATAGTTTTCCTTGCATGACCGAGCTTACCTATGTAAGGTAAGGAAGTCTGGGAGGAAGTCTGAAATTTCTTACTACTGCTTGCACATTATTTTCATTTGCTTTTAGGAGATCTTGAAGGTTTCTACAGTTTTTGCAAAAAGATTTTATAAATTGGCTGAAAGCTGCTTTAATACCTGTATTTTATATATAATCAGTTAATCAAGCACTTTTCATTTATTTTTTTTTTTACTAATTTTACTAATTATATTTTACTAATTACATTGATCCAGAATTTGATGTTACATGATTGCGACCAGTCTTTTGTCCAGGGAAGAATGGACATGTTCGTCTTTTATTAGCTGTAAAAAGTAAATTTACAATTTCCTGTTGCTTTCACTAAACAATCAGTATACTTGTAGGATTAATGCAAGGCTAGAAAGGAAGAGAGGGAGAGATAGTGAGAGAGAGAGAGAGAGAGAGAGAGAGAGAGAGAGAGAGAAGAAAGAGACAGAGAGAAAGAGAGGGACAGAGAGAGAGAGAAAGACAGTGAAAGAGAGAGAGATTACATAGAAACTGTCAATAGAAATGTCCTTCAAAGAGCTACCTTTTAACTTTATACTCCGAAAACATTTCAGAGTCTGAACATCTTTACTTTTACTTGAATAACGAAAATCAAACAGTACTTTTACTTCACCGGTGTTGCTTTTACACAACTAGCTTTACTTCTACTTGAGTAAGAAAGGAATGCTTGCACCTTAAACACCTCTGGCTCTAAATGCAGCGCAACCCTAGCCAGGAAAAAGCTCATCTTGAATATTAATGAAGATAATGTTTTCAAAACCCTCTAAACGAATATTGCATAATCTATATCTTAAGCAGAATCAAGTCTCCTGTTTATGAAACCTCAGCAGAAGTTGATGAATGACATTAATAAGTGAGGCTTTATAAAATGGATCCTTTCACACTTCTATAAATCAGCACAGGTCCAAATTACGGAGTGTAAAAAACACGAAGAATTAATTTTATTTTGCTCATACTTGATGATGAGTATGATGATAACTGATGTATTGATATAAGTACTCAAATTTCTTTGAAGACCTGATGCCCAGGACTGATCCTGCGCTCATTCTTTTTTTTTTTTTTTATTCTTAGCATTTACTATGAAAAAGGTGAAGAGGTGTGGCATTGTTCAGGAGTCCACAAAATGAGTCTTAATGCACCGAACTAACTTTGTAGTAAATAGAATTTTCTTGGAAGGTTCTCGGTTCGAGTCCCGAACACGCCAGCAGGTGTTTCTGTGTGGAGATTCCATGTTCTCAGTGTGTTTGCCTGGGTTTCCTCCAGATACTCCGGTTACCTCCCACAGTCCAAAGACAAGCACATTAGGCTAACTGGCTAATTCAATAAATATTTAATATAAATTATTTATAAAACAAACAAACAAACGAACAAACAAATAAATAATTAGACCAAAGCCCAATTTGCAAAACATGCTTTTTCGAAGCAGATTTTCTCACTTGTTTACCTCGGGACTTGCACGGCTGTATACTGTATTGTACCTGCACATGTCTGTAACCTCTGGTTCTACTTAGGTGCTTGTTATTAGGTTTGTGATGGGCTGCATCAGTTGTGTAAGTCTACTTTTTTAAGGCAAGGGGGCCGCTTTGCTGCAGCAACGAGCTGTGACAGGCAAATAGTGGTATGGGCCTCGTGATTTTTCTCCCCTAATTTAGTTAAGTAGGGCGGCACGGTGGTTAGCACGTCTGTCACACAGCAAGAAGGTCCTGGGTTTGATTTCCGGGCTGAAGGCGATTCTGGGTGGACCACTGCACCGGAGTCCAAATCAAATATTGCGAAAATAACCTTAGTATCAAACAGCCAAGGCAAAAATCACTTAAAATATAAAGATTACTCATATGAACAAGCCAGCAAGATACTAAAACAAGGCTGTGTAAGAGTGGGGTAGTTATATACCTAGACTAATGAGACGTCATTACAGACAAGTGAAACTAATCAGTTAACATGGCACCTGAATTGAAATTCAGGCTTTAGGGATCTCTGATGGCTAGAAAGGTGTTAGAGTGAGCAGGTGTGACAAAAGATACACACAAAAGTGTGGCTAAGCTGTTGAAAGTGAAAAAGAAAAATCGACGCTGTGTATGAAATGGCTCTGACTCATTAATTTACTCTTTTGTGATTGTTCAATATAAAGCAATACACTGTAGCACGTACTGCTCTCACTCGCTCATCTGCTCAACCGCTTAATCCTCATAAGAGACGACTGAGCCAATCTCAACCGACACCGGGCGAACACAGGGTACACCCTGACCAGATCGCCAGATCATCGCACGGCCAACACACACAACCATTCAAAATTACTCTCATACTTAGGGGCAATTTGGAACAGGCAATTAGCCTAATGTGCATGTCTTTGGACTGTAGGAGGAAACCGGAGTACCTGGAGGAAACCAATGCAAGCATAGGGAGAACATGTAAACTCGACATAGATACACCCTAGCCCAGGACCTTCTTGCTGTGGGGCGGATGTGCTAACCACTATGCAACCATGCCGCCCCATACATTATATCCTATAAATATAAATATGAGGCACTGAAATATATGTATATACTCATGTATTTATATGACAAGCAATAATTACACTCACCTGCATACTTAGGGGCAATTTGGAATAGCCAATTAGCCGAATGCGGATGTTTTTCAAGTGTGAGAGGAAACTGGAGGGCCAGGAGGAAAGCTACGCAAGCACAGGGAGAACAAGCAAACTACACACAAAAATGTCCGAGCCGAGCCTGGGACTCGAACTCAGGACCTTCTTGCTGTGAGGCGGACATGCTATCCACTACGCCACCGTAGAACGCACTAGTGAGGATGTAATAATTAAAAAAGTGTGCATAGAGGAATATTATGCAGCTAATCTGACCTTCTGTGTTAATGCTAACAACAAGTACTAGCATAACAAATTGAATACCATTACTCTGATAGCTAGCTAGGGTGTACCCTGCCTTCGCCCAGTATCAGTGTGATAGGCTCTAGTCTACCTGCGACCCTAATAGTAGGATTAAGTGGTTTCGCAAACGAGTGAGTGAGTGTATAGCTTAATCAGAATAATAAAAAATAATAATAATAAAGCTTGATGCATATCCTTAAATGTATGGTGTGTAACATTTTGGAGAATCTATTAGCAAGAATTAAGTTTATAATCAATAAATAAGTTTTCAATAATCTATAATTATAAAAAAAAAAGTTGTTTGTCAGAACCTAAGCTGTTTATATCAACATGGAGATGGAGGCTGCCATCTTGCCATACAGGCTTTGAATGGGAGGGTTTCAGACATTAAATCTGAGTTGGTTGCACTTTGAAATCTCACCACTAGATGCCACTACACACCACTAAATCTTACACACTGTCCCTTTAAATCTTGTAAGAATAAATTGCTTGTTGCCTTAGTGTTTGGATATTTGCAAGTCACCTGGAAAGAATGCGGTGTGTCATCCATACAGTAAACCCGGAGTGTGTAAACATCACCCTCTGAGCTTCCGAACACCGCTATACGAAGTCGTTTAACTGCAGATTCACTGATGGGCATTCCAACCAGAGCATAACGACCCGGCTGATCCACAAGCACAAAGCAGCAGCGTGCATCTAGGACGCAGTAACATGAAGAGCTTTCCTCTTTCATCCACATTAAATCCTGCCAAAACATACGTAAAAACAGCAAAGTGTAATGCTTTCACTTGCTACAAAATACATCACATCCGAACAGTTATGATCATAAAGTATGAAATCAAACACAGGAATTAACTTGTTTTGCAGAAGAAAAATGATCCAATATTTCTTATATACTCATATCTAATAGCAGTTAGTATATACTACACAGAAACGGCACAATCTGATTGGTCCACTATCTTGGGGTTAAAAATATATATATATATTCCAAGTGGACAATGCCTGAATCAAAATCACTCGGAGCAGGCAGTGTCCTCACTATCATGTCTTAAAATGAAAAATAAATAAATAAATAAAATAAACCGTAAGGCTCTTATTTTAGTTTTTTTTTTTCTTCTTGTTTTTCTTCATAGTATATACGAAAAACACCTGTACGGAGCAGGACTTAGTTACATTTCTGTGTAGTATGTACTAAATTCTGAATGAGCTTTACTGACCTGCACCTGTCATGGGTAAAAAAAATTAAAAATAAACTATACAAAATTTATACTAAAACTTTAAAATGCACCTGCTGTATGAGTACGCTAGGAAGTCATGCACCTGTCATGAAATATGTAAAATAATAATAATAATAATAATAATAATAATAATAACAACAATAATAATAAAATCAATCAATAAATCAATTAATCAATCAATATTTGTGTGCTATCTTGCTTATGTTGACATGTAGAAATATACTAAAACAATTATTCGCCTCAGGCTTGGTGGATGCCACTGAATTTAATAGTTTATTCAGATATAAATAGTTGTTCCATCACAAGGCTCTTACTTTCCCTCCTGAAATTGATAAGATAACTAAACAAACAAAAATTCAGCATATCCTGTCACCTCTGTCCTGGAAACTTTCACATGGCAATAAATAAGTAAGTAACTTCTTCTAGAAAGCTCATTTAACAATGATTACAATTTACGTTTTTAGGCATTTATTTATTACACCATACAAATTCCTGTGCTGAGCTAAGTTGAGCTGTTACTATAGAAACGATAAATAACATTAATGCATAAAATCACTTCATCAATTTACACATCTGGACATTCAGGTCATTACAGGATACATGTAGTCATTACAGTAGCAAGCGCAAATGCCAAAGTGTTAGATTATTACATTAAATAGTAAAAAAAGTGCATTAATCCACATGGGGCATGCATAAATCGTAGACAAACCAAACACACATGGATTGAAAAGTAAATCAGAATGACTCCTCAACCCATGACTGAGCTTTTAGTCATTTTATTTGACAGATATTTATACTCCCACACACTCACAGGGAGTACCAGGTCACTATGACAGCCTCTTTATTCAATCCCTGTCTCAGTTCCCTACTCCTCAAATTACATGGACTAATTGTAATTGTACATTTTCCCATCTTCGAAATTTCAGTCAAGCAACATTCCCAAGGTGACTACAAGACACAGTGGTGGATTATGATGCATTCACTGTATATACTTAGGCAATGCAACAGCTTCATTTCTCAGATGAATCAGAACTGACCCTGATAATGCACAACATAAACAAGCAAAACTCTGATAAACTAGACAGTTATCCAAACAACATTTGGCATTTATTGGGCAAAAGTGTACAGCCTCAGAGGGTAAGCAAGGTCAGAGGATTGTCAGAGGTGGGTAAAAAAAAAGTAAGAAGGTCCCGGGTTTGAGTCCTGGCCTTGGAAGTTTCTGTGTGGAGTTTGCATGGGTATGGCGTTTTCCCTGTGCTTGCATGGGTTTCCTCTGGGTACTCCAGTTTCCTCCCACAGCCCAAAGACATGCACATTAGGCTAATTGGCTGTTCCAAAATGCCCCTGGGTATGGTGTGAATGCTTTCGTGTGTTGGCCCTGCAATGGTGTTCAGGGTGTACCCTGCCTTCGTCCCGTGTCGGCTGAGATGGAACAGTTCATAGCATAGGCTGGCGCCTATGTCAGCCGACGTACACCCTGAACAGCTTGTCAGACCATTGCAGGGCCAACACACACACAACCATTCACAAGCACACTCACACCTAGGGGCGATATGGAACAGACAATTAGCCTACTGTGCATGTTTTTGGACTGAGGGGGGAAACCGGAGTATGAAACATAGCAAGCACGGGGAAAACATGCAAACTCCACACAATCGAACCCAGGACCTGCTTGCTATGAGGTGGGCGTGGTAACCACTACGCCAATGTGCTGCTTAGCAAGTTTTACCTTTGAAATGTGCGAGGTTTTGTGGGTCACCCAGTATATTTTTCAAACTCCTATGAAACTATTTCTTACAAATATACAATATATTCACTTAAACTTACTTAACTAGTTTTGATTGGATTCTCTTAATGCATAATAAAATGAATTAACATAGTTTGATGAACTACAATAATAATAATAATGATAATAATAATAATAATAATAATAATAATAATAATAATAATAATAATAATAATACCTCCCAGTTGTTTCCATGTGTTTGTCTCTTCAGCCTTATACTCCAGTCCTTTGAGACATCTACACTGTGTGATATTGTCATAGCAACCGGACATGACAGGATGACACCTGGTGGACCAAATGATACCTCAGGACTCAAAAGTACCTCATCATCAGAGAGCGCACTGAAAACAGAAAGCAGGAAAGAGAGACCATAATAAATGATTTAATATTATTAATTGTTAACCACAATAGGCTCTGCAATGGACTGTTAAGCTGTGTGGGGTGTGTTCCAGCTTGATTGGCTTAAGTGGCTGGGTAATAAATTAATGAAGGAATAACCACAATATGGCTGCTGACAACCACAGGCCTACATTAAGTCATTGAATGTTATTAAATATTCAAGCTGACTATGGTGCACATGGCCCACACTGTTCTTAGGCCATACACTCTGTATTTGACTATGGTACCTGTATACTACCTTTTAAATAGTCCTGTCAAATCAAGCACTATTTTTTAAACAAAATTACCAAATACTGTAAAGTTTTTAAAAAAGGTTAACAGAAAATCCTCTACACTACCACACACCAATGTGCACCTTCAAACTTTTTAAATCTACAGCCTCTGGGTGGTTTGGTGGCTCAGTGGTTAGCACTGCTGCCTCACAGTGTGAAGGTTTTGGGTTCGAATCAAGAGCTTCTCAATATGAAGTTTGCACATTCTCCCCGTGCTTGTGTAGGTTTTCTCTGGATGCTCTGGCTTTCGCACACAGTCCTACACAGTGGGTCAACTGGCTACTATAAATTGCCTATATGTGTGAAGGTAAGCATGAATGGTTGGTTGTGTCAGCGTTAGTCCTGCAATAGACTGGTGCCCTGTTCAGGGTGTACCCTGACCCCAAAACCAGCTATTGTGCAAATGGTGATACAAGCCTAAACTTGGGACAGAAGTTGCAAATTGCCCTTGTGTGTGAGTGTGAATGGTTGTATGTGTTTTGGCCCTGTGATGGACCCTACCTTCGCCCATAGACAGCCGAGATAGGCTCCAGCCTTTCCGTGACCCAAGTAGGGTAAACTGGTTCGACAAATGAATGAATGAATTATATTACAATGATGAAATCAATCAAGTCCCTAACAATAAATCTAACTGGTTTCATACTAAACAAGCTCTTTCATTAAAATAATTAAAAATCAAATGCGAGGTTTTGGGCATAGGAGATGCTTGACATCCCCAAACTAAATCTGAAAACACTACAGTGCTAAAGTCTTTCAGCTCCAGCTCCACAACGAACACAACCGAAAACCGAAAACTGCACATATGGTATTGTTCATCGGGGGTGTGTGTGGCTGGACAATTAAATATTTTGAGGGATCAATATGTCATAAAGTACAGAATTTTGTTCTTGACTACAAAAATAGGGACTGGGTGACATGTGGACACAGCATGTAGCATAGCTTCCTCACAGCTCCAGCATCTCTAGTTCAATCCTGGGTTCTTTGGTTTCCTGCCCCATCCTGCCTACAGTGTATAAAATTATTGAGCTGTGATGTCACCAAAGACTTTTATAAGTCCGGTGAGCTGGTTGAGTTAAACTCATAACATCCATCTAAACTACATTGAACAGCCTGGACATCAACTTGAACATGAATAGGAGGAGCTGATGCAACATGAAAACCACAGAAAAGTTGGACACTATGGACTGTTTTACATTTATGGCATTTGGCCCTTGAGGGTTAAGGGCCTTGCTCAGTGGCTCTTGGTGGTACTGGGTCTTGAACCCCTGACCTTCAGATCAGTAACCCAGAGCCCTAACCACTGAGCCACCACAGCTCTAAATATGCAGTAAAAAGTATTTTAAACTGTGTAAAATCTCCTTGACTGGTGGAGAACAAAACTCGGAGCTGATGCTTCATCGGATAATTCCTCAGACAGATATACAAAGTCTCGCCTTGCTGCCCTTGGGTTTTGAAACTGTATTATGAATTAACTATTTCATTCATTTTCTGAACCGCTTAATTCTAATTAGGGTCGCCGGGTTATCAAAGGCCAGCCATGTCTCTCACTGTCTGTGGTGAGAGGCATTTAAAAGAACCATTGCTGTCGTTCGTAAAGAGTAGGCCATTGGATTGCTGTCAGCGTGTTTCTGCCCTGCGATGGCCTGGCGAGCTGTTCAGAGTCGGCTAGCTCGCTAGGCCAGCTCATCAGCAAGCTCGCCAATGGTTATTTTAAACACAGGCAGTGAGAGACATTGCTTGCCTTTGATAACCCAGTTAGCTGCACTGGGGGGGCAGCAGTGACAACTCGGTGATAGGTGGGCTTGACCCCCCGACCTTCGGATCAGTAAGCCAGCACCCTACCATCGGGCCACCACTGCCCCCACATCTAAGTTATGTTAAAGTTATTTGTTAGCTCTAAAGTTATTATTCAGCTCTAGAACAGCAGCGGATTACTCTCCATGGTTTGCAGCCTCACTAGTGTTAAATCTGATAAATGTGCATGTGTGCCAACCTCAACTGTTTCGCTATAATGCTTAAAAACTGATGAATTAAAATGGTGTCCTTTTTTGCTAAGCTGCCCGAACAAACCAATTATGCACCTCAGGCTCGGGGGATGTTGGAAAAATGAATATTTCCCTCAACGTTCTTTCTCAGGGAACATTTAGCGACATCCCCCTCACCTTCGGTACATAATAGTTCATTATCCTATTAATGTGGCACCCGACAGTTAACAGTCAGTTCTCAAAGTTGATGTGTTGGAAGCAGGAAAAATGAGCAATGAATCTGATATAAACAAACAAACAAACTAAAAAACAAATATCCCCATTAAGATAGATATCCCTTAATTTTCAGCCAAAACATGAGTATCATAGGTCTTCTGTGGGATCAGATCAGACATACTCGACTTCGCTCCCCACGCACATCAGTGAAACTTGAACACCCATGACCCTCTTGGTTGGTACTTACCACTCTTTACCAGGATCACCCCACAAAACCTGCAGTTTTGCACATACTGCTATGTGAATAATGGATTGCAACTATCACTATCTTCTATGTTGTTCAGAAAAGTACACACACACAAATATTAAATTATAATAAAGAGTAAGTTACATGCACTGCCAAACAATGCCCAAGGTCAATTATAGTTCATTTAATGATAATAATTAAACTGAAACTACTTCAGTAATGCAATTAGTATGGGTGGTATTGGAGAGATTGCAAACAAATTTGTTCTACTTTTGCCTCCTCTATAATTACGGAATGTATTAGTTGTGTGGCTTAGAGGAGTTACTAATTGATTCAGTGCTACACTTCAATACAACATTCAATAACTCATAGGTGACTGTAGGGAGAATCCAGGAATGCCTGAATAATACTAACTACAAAGTCACTACAGTTAATTACTAATAATTACTGGGTAATTACTCAGTTATTACAACTACATGTTTTTGTTAGTTTGTTATGAGCTAAACAATAATTACAGACTTTCATTCTGTATATTTCTCTCCAAGAGATGGCAACAACTACAGACAAAAACTCTTTGTATTCACATACATACAGTACAACATACTCACTCACTCTCACACACTCATTTGGCGAACCGTTTAATCTTACTAGGGTCGCGGGGAGGCTGGAGCCTATTTCAGCCGACACTGGGTGAAGGCGGGGTACAAACTGAACGGCTCACCAGACCATCGCAGGGCCAAAACACACAACCATTCACACTTACACTCATACCTAGGGTTTTTTGGACCAGCCAATTAGCTTAATATACATGTCTTTGGACTGTAGGAAGAAACCGGTGTACCTGGAGGAAACCCATGCAAACTTAGGGAGAACATGCAAACTCCACACAGAAACACAGTAGCCCGGGACCTTCTTGCTGTGGGGCAGAGGTGATAACCACTATGTAACTTTGCCGCCCCATACAGTATATAAGAGGCACTCAAATACGTATATGGCCTCATACAGTACAGTATACTCATGTATTTAGATGACAGGCAATAATTTAACATCTAAACTCTAGTATTTATTCTCTCTCTTTCTCTCTCCCCTCCCTCCTTCCTCCCCACTCTCTCTTTGTGAGTGTGTGTGTATGCAATATCTAACTGATTATTGCATATGAGCAGTGTTAATTATGATAATGAATGCAAATATGCAAATCTATGATATAATTACTACACAAACATGCAGGCAAAGCAATTGAGTCTCAAGAGTCCTGCATACCATCTGCTACTTTTACACTTTCCAAGTTCCTTTTCTATTCCGCTCTTGTTCTCTCACCTCCCGCTATTCTCTTTTTCACTTTTATTCTTACTACCTTCCTTTTTCAATAGTTTCTCTCCTCGAAAACCATTTTGCTTTTATCCCGACACATTCTGTTCCGAATGAAGTGTCTATCATCGACAATCCTGCCGCTTTAGCTGAACGATGTTTTCACGGAATGGATAGGGTTTGACTGACAGGTGGCTGGCTGGACGTGTTAAGGTGTCCAGCTCAGCCCGGTGGATTTGAGTACAAAGTCTTGACGCATCAAAAAGATTTATAGACTTGCTTTAAATAATGGGGGAAAAAAAATCCAACTGAAACAGATCCAGAGGGTGGCACGAAGGTACTCCAGGGTTTGGGTTTTGATCCTGAGCTTGGGTTTATGTGAGCTATGTGTTTCACTTGTTCTTTGTGTGGGTCTCCTCCTACTGTATAAAACTTGCAATTGAGAAAGATGACCATCAACCATGACACATAGGTGCTAGTGAGTTCGTTCATCCATCCATTCATCCATTTTTTCCCGCTTATCCGAGGTCGGGTCGCAGAGGCAACAGATCTTGGAGGGAAAGCCAGGCATCCCTCTCCCCAGCAACACTCTCTAGCTCAGTGGTCTCCAACCCTGTTTCTGGAGATCTACCTTCCTGCAGGTTTTATCTCCAACCTTAATCATGCACACCTGAGTACTTGATTATTGCCTTGAAGAAGTTCTTGAACAGGTCAAAGAGGTGTGTTAGATTTTGTTTGGAGATAAAACCTGCAGGAAGTTAGATCTCCAGGAACAGGGTTGGAAACCACTGCTCTAGCTCCTCCTGGGGGTCCCAAGGCATTCCCACGATATATAATCCCTCTCGAGGGCCTCCTCCCAGTTGGACGTGCCCAGAAAACCCTGCTAAAGGAGGCAACTAGGAGACATTCTAACCACCTAAAGTGACTCCTTTTGATATGGAGGAGCAGTGGATCCCCAAAACCCCCATCTCTTCAGCCGAGCCCAGATCCCATCCGAAGGAAACTAATTTCGGCCACTTATATCCACAATACCATTCTTTCAGTCACTCCCCAAATATCATTTAGAGTTAGTTTGTTCATAACTGCAAAAAACGATTGGTTAAAACAAACAATATATTGGTCAAATCCAACTAGTATAGGTGAAATGCGTCCAGCCAACCACTGGTCGCCTCAAAACTTGGCATTATCTTAGCATCTTCATCTTCATCTTCTTCCGCTTGTTCCGGGGTGGGATCGCGGGAACAGCAGCCTAAGCAGTGAGGTCCAGTCATCACTCTCTCCAGCCACTTCCTCTAGCTCTTCTGAGGGATCATCGAGGCGTTCCCAGACCAGTCAAGAGACATAGTCCCTCCCGCTTGTTCTGGGTTGACCTCGGGGTCTCTTCCCAGTTGGACATCCCTGAAACACCACACCAGGGAGGCGTTCGGGAGGCATTCAAATCAGATGCCCGAGCCACCTCAACTGGCTCCTCTCAACGTGAAGCAGCAGCGGTTCTACTCTGAGCTTCTCCCACATTACCGAGCTTCTCACTCTATTATTATTATTCCTAATTACCCTGAGTGTAAATGAATGTATGAATGTGTGTGTATGGTGTCCTGTAATTCTCAGTCAGGCTTTATTCGGAGTTCTTGGGACAGGCTCCAGATATTCTGTAATCCTGCCCAGGATTAGGTAGTTATTTAACATCAATAATGAATTGTAAGTTTAATGAATAAATAAACACATTTCCTCATTACTGAAATTACATTTTCCAACACATAAAAACAGCCAAGGTTTTCCAGTGGTGCACAATAACAGGGGTTAGTGTTTTATTGCAGCGGTAGAAAACTAAGTTAGAAATTATTTAGGTAAATACTACTATTAAATTACACTATGCAAAAATGGAGCCCCTTTCTTGTTTTATGTACATAAAATTACAAGTAATCTAATTTCTCTCTCTCTCTCTCTCTCTCTCTCTCTCTCTCTCTCACACACACACACACACAGTCTTGTACGTCTTGCTTTGTGGGTACCGCCATTGATTTTTATGCATTTGCTAACCCCTTACTTGAACTTTGATCATCACAGCTAAATGTCCAACCCCAGCATCACCCTAACCTTTACCCAAATCTAAATCTTACCTAAACCTTAAAGTCTTAACCTTCAAACAACCCTTTGTAGAAGTAAGGACTAGCCAAAACGTCCTAATTCTGTTGGTTAAAAACGTATTCTGGTGCTCAATAGGTAGCAAATACAACACACACACACACACACACACACACACACACACACACACACACACACACACACACACACACACACA
>JBCNYH010000026.1:21464462-21476008 GCA_039654325.1 Tandanus tandanus
TATATATATATACACACACACACCATATATCTAGCTCTACTTCGACTTCTCACTCATGATTGGGCACCTTTAAAGAAACCCACTGTGGCACATCCTTGATGCTTCTGATATCAACCACTACTTCAGCGTCCTGAAATAATTCCAAACTGTTTTGGCGTCATCAGACAGAATGATTAATTGCATTACACAGAGAAATCTGTGCAGTGTCATGATGGGTTTTTCGAGGTTCTTAGGATATTTATTTTTTTGCCTTCCTCATCATGACTGATTGTAGTCATCTCTATGGTGACAGATAATATGGCACTTTAATTTCCACAGTGGCATATCAGTTTTCATTATGCCAAGCGTGTTCCTCATCAGTGTTGATCTTATGACTCGGTTGATAACAATCAACACAAGTTCCTTTAAATAGTGAGACAGGAACAAAAAGCAAAGGTCAGAACTTGCCAAAACAAACTAAACCTTCTTTCAAGAGTGGAGACCTTTTTAAAAATTACATCGGCAACTGCAGTGTTTCATGTTTTTTCAGAGAGAAAAGCAATTACGCCATACGGGTGAGCGGAAGATATGATCAATGATCTGGTGAAATTTCTTGAACCCTCCATCTGAACGAACATCTATTCACATTTATCTGTGTAACATGGTACAGATCAACCAGACGGGGACTGATTATGGTTCGTTTTATTTGTTCGACCTTTAGTCTTTGATTACAGAAGCAGCCATGTTTCCCTTAAACAACCCAGAAAGGAAGTCATGTTGGATACAAACCATGTTTACCATTTGACAGTAGTAAAGCTAACATTGCTTCTACACCCAGAAGACCCTTGATTTTTCCCGTGATTTTTCTCAAAATATACCTCGGGGGTGGTGGCACCATGATGGAGCCAGTACATTTACATTTACAAACCAACAGTGGCAGCATGGTGGCACTGGGGCTTGAACCACCAAACCTTGGATCAGTAACCACTGAGCCTCCACTACTACAGTACTACTTTTATATCTAGGGCAAAGACATTAAGGACTCCTTCGGCTATTTCCGTCAGTTTCTGCTATCACTGAGGGTTCTTCCGGAGTGGCCGCCAGATTGCTTCTCAGGATCACTATTGTTTATAAATTAATATATTAGCTAGTTATTAAATCTCACTCATTTTTAAGCTGCTTAATCCTACTAGGGTAGCAGGGAGGCTGGAGCCTATCTCAGCCGACATTGGGTGAAAACTGGGTACACCCTGAACAGCTTACCAGATCATGGCAGGGCAACACACATACCCCCATTCACAATCAAACCTAGGGTCTATTCCCAACAGCCAACTAGCCTGATGTGCATGTCTTTGGACTGAGGGAGGAAACCAGAGTACCTGGAGGAAACTCATGCAAGCACAGGGAGAACATGCAAACTCCACACAGAAACACCCAAGCCCGGGAATCGAACCCAGGACCCTCTTGCTGCGAGGCAGACGTGTTAACCACTGTGCCATCGTGCCGCTCGGTTAGTATTAAGCTACCTCAAAAACTTTTTCGTCTTTAAATGTTTTCTTTAATGTCAAACATCTACATTTGTACAAAGGAAGACAAAGGAACATGTTAATATAATGCACTTCTTGCTTCGGTTGGATATCAGTTTCTGGTACCCAGTGCATCCAAGGCTATTTTCAAATAGCGGAAACTGCTGGAAGTAGCTGAAAGAGTCCTGAATGATTGGGTTTAGTAACCTCAAGTAAACTAATAAACCTTTTGGCTACATTTCTTTTTAAGTAGCAGGATCTGAAGTGTATTCACACAAAGTGCTAACTCCAGTGACTAATAATTAGCCAGAGTGGCAATTTCTTCTTTCTTTGTTTTTTTTTATAGCTGCGGGTGGCAACGTGGTGTATTGGTTAGCAAGTCCTCCTAACAGCAAGGGTTCGAGTCCCTAGCTCGACAACGGCGTCTCTGTGTGGAGTTTGCATGTTCTCCCTGCTTGTGTGGGTTTCCTCCGTGTACTCCAGTTTCCTCCCAACAGACCAAAGACATGCACATTAGGCTAACTGGCTGTTCCAGTTTTCCCCAGGTGTGAGTGAGTGTGAATGGTTGTGTGTCTGTTGGCCCTGCGATGGTCTGGCGATCTGTACAGGGTGTTCCCTACCTTCGCATAATGTCGGCTGAGATAGGCTCCAGCCTCCAGCCTCCACGTGACCCTAATAAGATTAAGAGGTTTGGCAAATTAGGGAGTAGGTGAATACCCAGCAGTCATTTTGGCACTTTTTTCAAAATAACAGATGGCACATTTACCAAAAATATGTTTATCTGTTTTCAGTTGGCAAGGATAGTCAGAGACCTGAGGTGTGGCATGCTGGGAAACTGGACCAAACCACAGGGAGAAAAAAAATTGAGAATGAAAGATCCCAGCTGTGAGTTTTTGGGAAATAAAAAAAAAATCATTCCTTGTCATCCCTTCACTGAAAAAAAAAAAAAAGAGATGCGGCGCTGTATTCGCAGACTTCCATCACACCTGCTCTAAAACCCAATTCTACAACAAATCATAGTTTAAGGTTATTAAACTGAGGTGAATGAAGAGTCAAGAAAATAAGTCAGAAAAGCAGAGGTGGAAAATAATAAGCATGTACTGTACTTATGTTAAAGTATCTGAGTACAGAGATCACTGTTACTTTTTTATACAGTACTTAGAAAATAAATGAATAAATAAATAAATAAATAGGAAAATCAAACTAATTTTTTAACCAGTTCTTTTTTTCTTTTTTCCCTTTACTGCAGTAAGTAACAGGACTTTTACTGCTTTATACACTTTCCGTCTGGGCCTCACTGCTTAGGCAGCTGCCCCCCACGATCCGACCCCGGATTAAGTGGAAGATGATAAAGATGAAGATGAATGACAATGAAATTATTTAATTAAATAATTAAAAAAACGTAGAAGGGGAACAAAGAAAAAGGAAAGGATGTAGGCATCCATAGTTAAATCAAGACAAAACACAACAGGGACACGAAAGAAAAAAAAGATACCAGCTGCATTACTGATCAGGATCGAAAGATGAAAAAAAGCATGATACAAGAACAATAAATAAACAAACAAAGAATAAATAAAATGTTAAATATGTTTATTCATTGATAAAGTGATGTTTTGTGTTCTTGGAAGGACGATCCACAGTCAGCACTTTCCATCCAAGCTGTAAAGCAGTAACTTTGTGTGTTTTTTTTTTTCTTTTATTAACTTTAAGGGAAAGGGGAAAGGCCTGGTGAGGGAGTGATTGTTTATAGCTTTTATAATGTAAGAGATAACAGAAACCTATTTCGTGAACGTTCCAGAACATTAAACATAACTATTCAAATAACAAAATAAAATAATAATAAAATAATAAAGTGCATGATGTGTCATTTATGATTGATGAAAAAATGACAAATTGCTGTGTTAAAAATAAAAATAAAAACTTTATATTGGGCTTCATCACACCTCACTACCTCATCATTCATTATCTGCTTTTAACAGCATGCCATGTTAGTGTTTTACAATATTTCTTCCTTGGCTTGGGAAAGGGACATATTTATTTATTTGTAATATATAAAAGTCTATTAGAAAACCACAAATGCACCATTGGTTATTCTAATCCTTACATCTAGCACTGTTGTGGAGACAACGCCGGTACCACAGCAGCTAATCACGTACGGCTTCATTGTGAATACAGCAATACGTTTTGGCAATAAACAACTACAATTTTCTAGATTAGGGGTTAGCATGTCCACCTCACAGCAAGAAGGTCCTGGGATTGGTGAGGGCTTTCTGTGCGGAGTTTGCATGTTCTCTCTGTGCTTGTGTGGGTTTCCTTCAGGTACTCTGGTTTTCTCCCACAGTTCAAAGACATGCATATTAGGCTAATTGGCTGCTCAAAATTGCCCCTAGGTGTGTGTGTGAATGGGTGTGTGTGTGTTGGTCCTACGATGGACTGGCAAGCTGTTTTTAGGGTACTCCGTCTTCGCTCAGAGTCAGCTGAGATGGACTCCAGCCTCCCCACGACCCTAATAATAGGATTAAGCAGTTCAGGCTAATGGAGTTATAGCAGTGTCACTTACCAGTATATATCCTTAACAAAGGGCTTTTTTTTGTCAATTACTGTAGGCCGATGACATTCTCTCTGTCAAAGGTATTTGGTTTAGCGAAAAAATATTACCTGCCGATATCATGTTTCTGGCCAAGATTACTAGCTATGAATCTGTACATCAAGATATCCATGTTCATATTTATAGCTATTGCTTGTGGATCCTGCAAAAACTCTTTAGTTCCTCTGTGGAAACTCCATAGAAGTTCCACAGAGGAACTAAAGAGTTTTTGTGGATCCTGCAAAAACTCTTTAGTTCCTCTGTGGAAACTCCATAGAAGTTCCACGGGAGAAACCACGGTGCACGCTGCTTAATTCGTGCAGATCCTCCTGCAACCCTGTCTGAATCCCCCATCAGGAGGTTCCCCACGGAGGCTCTGCAGAGGATATATAGTTTGAGAAGTGACAGTAATGTCCAAGTCTATTTATTCATTTGCTGAACCGTTAAATCCTTCTAGGGTCATGGTGGGGCTGAAGCCTATCTCAGCCAACACTAGATGAAGGCGGCTTTGGGACAGAGAGGTCGCTGGTTCGATTCCCGAACTAGTAGGAAAAATGTGTGGCGGTGGGGGAGTGAGCTGCACCTTCCCTTCCTCCACTTTCATGGCTGAAGTGCCCTTGAGCAAGACACCTAACCCCCAACTGCTCTCCAGGTGCCCCAATGTGAGTGGCAGCCCACTGCTCACTGTTCACATGTGTGTGTGCTCACTTTGGATGAGTTAAATGCAGAGGCAATAATTTCCCTTGCGGGGTTAATACAGTATAGCAAAATGCAAATAAATAAAAAAGCAAACAAACTGTATGGAAATTTATGATTGTACAGAAGTCTAATTTTGTTTTATATGTTATGAACAAAGGTATGGCACAGGAGAACAAATGTACAGCTGGAATAACATTGGTACCTTCTAGATACCACAGCTTTTTAATGACGGCACCATTGAGCACTGAACTACACTACCCATCAGCCCCAGCATCTAATACATCAATAATAACTCTCACCTGTGTCTCGGTCTACCTTGTTAGTGCCATTTTTTCTCGTTTTCTAGCCTCTGTTGCAGCTGTCGCATGTATGCTACAGCACTGCTTATCGTCTGTATTTTATTTATTTATTTTTTATATTTTTATTTTTGCCTCATATCCACGGGTCATGGTTATGTTTCTTGTTTTTACAGTTTTGGCTGTTTTATTTGTACTTTAAGTAATAAACAAACTGTACTTGTATCCACCTCCTCCTATCATTATCATTTTCACCTTATACTGCAGTTTATTGCTGGTATTTTTTTGTAGCAACAGTGTGCATATAGTCATGCTTTATATATTGCTAAAGCAGTTCATATTTACACCCACTTCTACTGCTGCTTAGGTTTAGGGAACCTATTTGTCAGACCAAAAGTCAAAACTGTAGAGGAAACTTTTCTGTGCTATTTATTAGTGAGCTTTTCTTGGCCTGTACTTGGCCTCATACTAGCTTGTGAAAAAATAGCAGATTTTATCACTTCAAATGACATGTTTTATAAAATTGTTAGGGTATTTTTGTGGTAGGCATCACAGTGACTTAGTGCTTAGCGCATCCATCTCGTTTGCATGTTCTCTAAGTGCTTGCGTGGGTTTCCTCCGGGTATTCCGGTTTCCTCCCACAGTTCAAAAATATGCACAGTAGGCAAATTGCCTGTTCCAAATTGCCTCTAGGTTTGAGTGTGAGTGTGAATGGTTGTGTGTGTGTGTGTTGGCCCTGCGATGGCCTGGCAAGCTGTCCAGGGTGTACCCCGCCCTCACCCTCAGTCGGCTGAGATAGGCACCAGCCTTTTCACGACCTAATTAGGTCATTTCACAGCTAATTGGCTGTTCCAAATTTCCCCTAGGTTCGCGTGTGACTGTGAATGGTTGTGTGTGTTTGTTGGCCTTGCGCAGTGTATCCTGCCCTCTCCCGGAGTCGGCTGAGCTAGGCTTCATCCTCCTCTCCATTGAAGTAGGATTCAGTGGCTTGGAAAATGAATTAATGAACGATGTGAAGATAAGTGTTGTAAGGTTTAAATGTATTAATTTCGCATAATGAGCTGTGAAATTTGGCAAAACCAAAACAGTTTTATAACAGTTATTTTCTAAAAGCCTGTTAAACTGTGCCAAGGTGTACATGCTGAGAACCCATCTCTGCTTTAATTCAGGCATTTCAGATGCCAAGGTCGCCTGCTGCTGCTGATTATATGCGTGACATCTCCAAACTAAAAGCAGTGCTTCTAGAAGGCCAGAATATATGAGCTATCACCCTGTCTGTAACAAAGTATAACTTCTTGTCATAAAAAAAATAGGAAAGAAAACACATTTTCACCCGGGATCTTTCACAGCCTGTTCGAAAAATTTTCATGAAACTGGGGAACATCGCGCGGTTGTACAGTGGTATAGTGGTTAGCACGCCACACCTCAAGAAGGTCCTGGGTTCGAATCCAAAGCTCGGTGAGGGCATTTCTGTGTGGAATTTCTCCTTAAGCTTGAATGGGTTTCCTCTGGGTACACCGGTTTCCTCACGACCCTAGCACCATCTCTACGACCCTAATAGGATTAAGCTGCTCAGCGAATGAATGAATGAATGGGGAACCTCCTATAGCTCTTGCTAAGTGCTATTGTTCTTAAAAAATGGTGTATTTAACACTCAATATTCTTCTTCCTAATAAATGACAGCTTGTTGCCAGTGTTGACATGGGCACGGTACCGCCGCATAACACATTTCTTTCCTCATATTCCTCTCCCTCTGTTCACCACAGCTTTGTTCATGTGCGAAGTGAAGTAGCTGTTATCACTTTCTATCTGATCTCCCACCGCTAGTAGAACCGCCTGCTCCCAGGAACTTAATTCCATGACAGAGAGACAACAGTTCCAATCTCGGAGGTTATAGTGGCCTGAACACAAAAACACACGCCACCTTAATTATGATTTTATCAAATACAAGAAGAAAACTGAGAATGAGAATAATGGTCGTGAAAGCATAATTTGCTGCTATAATGGTCGCATATTGCTAACTTGCTAGTCTGAAATAAAAGCCTGTTTATTGATGTGGGTGGAACAGCACAACAGGGGGTGTGGCATTTAAAATTTCATCCGTCTAATTTTGAAAGTAGGATTTAGTTCTTGTAAAATGACTGAAAGTGTGGTCAGAAAATTCAATATTAAATATGAATATGATGAAAATGTCTCCTTTTTATAATTTGGTCCCTGCCTTGATTTTAATTGTTCTTTGAGTCTTCTATACAATTCACATAATCTCCCTTTGTATTAGAGCATCACAAACTCTTCTCTCATGCCATTTGTTCTAACTACATTTGTTTTATTTGCCATGTGCATTTTATAAGATCTAGTCTACGGCACAGTGGTGTAGCGGTTAACACTATAAAATGCTATAACTGGCAACCTCAAACTGGCTCTGCACTGTGGCGTAGTGGTTAACATGTCTGCCTCATAGCAAGAAGGTCCTAGGTTCGAGTCCCGGGCTTGGGTGTTTCTGTGTGGAGGTTGCATGTTCTCCTCGTGCTTGCTGTGGGTTTCCTCCGGGTACTCCGGTTTCCTCCCACAGTCCAAAGGCATGCACATTAGCTTAACTGGCTGTTTCAAATTGCCCCTAGGTGTGAGTGTGAGTGGTTGTGTTCCCCTGCGATGGTCTGGGGAGCTGTTCAGGGTGTACCCCGCCTTCACCCAGTGTTGGCTCTGATGGGCTCAGCCTCCCCGTGACCCTAATAGGATAAATTATTCAGCAAATGAGTGAGTGAGTGAGTGAGTGGTCCTGATTCTGCCCTGGTCTTATTGGCTGACTACCTTAATGTGTTCACCTGTTCAGTGTTAAGTTTTCATTCCTGTATATCTTCAACTATTTTCCAGTTTCTGTGCAAAGTCTATTTTTGATGTGTCTAAAGCTGTGTGATATGATGATAGAATGACATCTATTGTTTTATATTATGCTCTATTGTTTATATCGCCATATCTCAAATCACACTCTTTACAGCAATATTTCTCATCATTTAGATGGTTTATGTTCAATTGTCTGAATGACAGACTGGCTGCTAGTAAGTCTGACATGCCCAGGGTACACTCTTGCCTGTCCATTTCCCATGCGACCTTAAGGTACATGCACTGTAGGTAATGTTTACGAATGCACTAGCATGGATCTTGGTATTAGTTGCAGATTGGATATATAATTTTGGATAATTTATTAATCCTACAAGGGGACATTAGGCTGTGTATTTAACCTATGTGAAGCAGTGAGAGTGTGGGAACTTTAGTGGATTAGAGGATGTGGATTAAGTATCTTGTCACTGCTTTTTGAGGATGATGTCGTTCTTTTGGCTTCATCAAGCCGGGACCTCCAGCTCTCGCTGGAGCTATTCGCAGCTGAGTAAGGAAAAGGAAAAAAAACCACTTCTCCTCCGCATTGAGAGAAGCCAGTTGAGGTGGCTTCAGCATCTGATATGAATGCTGACTCCTGTGCTTGCTTGGGTTTCATCTGGGTACTCCGGTTTCCTCCGTCAGTCCAAAGACATGCATATTAGGCTATATGGCTGTTCCAAATTGCTGCTAGGTGTGACTGTTGAGTGTGTTTGCAATGTAATCGACGGGTGAGCTGTTAATTATGTACCCTACTTTGTCTATGCCCAGAGGTGGCTGAGATGGGCTTTTTTTTTTTTTTTTTAAATTTTAGATTCTCAAATGAATACACCCATGCAGTGTCCATGTTTCGGTTAACTCCTCAAATGGCCCTCAGAATGTTTCACTTCTCACACTGGTGTGAAAGCACAGCAGTAAAACATATGCCTTTACTGTTCTCTTATGAGTTTGCTTGCCCTCAATAATAATAATGGGTGGTGCCTGAATTATATATAGAAGGGCAGCTGTGGCCTAAAGGTTAGAAAAGCAGGTTTGGGACTGAAAGGTTGCTGGTTGAATTCCCTGAACTGGCAAAGAAAAAATATGTAAGAGGGAGTGGGATTGTAGGAGTGAATGACTGGTGCCTTCCCCTCCTCCTACATTAACGGCTGAAGTGCCCTCGAGCAAGCTACATACGATAACCCCCAACTGTCCCTGCGACATGGCTGCCCACTGCTCTGGGTGTGTATGTTCATCACAGATCTCAAAAAAAAAGGAAAAAAGGGGAAAGAAGACTGGATCTTATGATTGCAAGTGGCAAAAATTTCAGCCAGCTGGGTGTTGTGTTGGTGAGATGTCAGTACTGTTGATAAAGTTATACTCAAAGGGCGTGAAAAGATCAAACAAACAGAAAAGAATACATATGAGATTAATATTTAGTTAAAAAAACTCTTTTTTAAACCAAATTTTAGCGATGCTAAGCTGTTTTTTTAAATATATTTTTTAAAAACAATTTCAAGTATTAGGGAAATTATTGGCAGCGTTAGATGAATTTAAGACATTTTGACCTTCACCTGTGAAATTTTCCATGTTGGGTTCCAAACGTATTACTCTGTATTGAGGTGTTATAGCAAGGAGGTCTCATCATGATATTCACCACGTTGCTTCACAATTGGAACCCTAATGCACAAATCAGTCCTTTTTTTTTTTTTTTTTTTTGAGATAAGTGGTGTTCACTCATCTGACCTTCTTGGTGGATTACTGAAATATCTCAAATAAAAATATTTGAAAATGTACTCTTTAAATAAAACTAACAATATTGCAAAATAACATAACAAAAACAACAACAACAACAACAACAATAATAATAATAATAATAAAAAAATAAAAACTGATAACTTACTGAATTGTGTCCACATTATCTGTACAGGGACCGTTAATGGTACTCATACACTTACCATGTATATTAAATAAAAATAAAATACAGTGCTATTCCTTAGAAATAAAATGGACTCAGTCGTGATGTCTTTCTGAAACCATTTGCTTACTCCTGTATGTGATGGTCTGAACAGCTCGCCAGACCATCGCACGACCAACACACACACAACCATTCACACTCACACCTACGGGAAATCTGGAATAGACAATTAGCCTAATATGCATGTCTTTGGACTGTAGGAGGAAACTGGAGTTACCAGAGTGTGTGAATAACCAGGTACACCCTGGACAGCTTGCCAGGCCATTGCAGGGCCAACACACACAACCATGCACACTCACACTCAAACCTAGTGGCGATTTGGAACAGCCAAAAACTGGTCTCTGAAACTGGTACCATGAAGTGTGACATTCACAATCCCCAAGTTTCAGTGAAGTCAGGCTTATTTCCCTCTATATTGACCATAAATTCATGAAGCACTGTTACAAAGACAGTGAGAGAACTACTTTATGCACGTAACTGCACTTTTATTAGTAACAAACAGGAATAAATCCGTATGTAAAACCAAATTCATCTTTAAATTCATTCATGTATAGACACCAAATTCATCCCATTTGTGGTGAATAAATGAATTACCGCTTGAGTACATGTGAAGTAAATACACTTCAGGAGGAACTCAATTGTACAGTGAACATTGCAATATGGAACCTCACCCCTCACAGGAGAAATGTGTCGGTTCCGTATGTAACTTGATGTTGAATTGTCAGTCCACAAAGTAAGAAAAACTTAGGAATTTCTACTTTGGATATAAATTTTAATGCAAGATTTTATTGCAAGCCCTACTATTTGCACTTTGAACTGATACTTCGGCGATAGCATGGCATGAAACATAAGTATCTAAAAAATGTCACAATTTTCGTCCACATATTGCAACCAATTTTGAAGAAAAATTTCATTTTTTTTGTTGCTGGATGTATCCAAACTATTTTTTCTGACATGTTGTATGTGTCCATGTGGTATGTTTTGGGCAGGGATTGCTCTTTTAATTTTTTATAGTTTCTGGAAAACATTAGGACAAAATGTGAATAATTAAATTTGACCCAGTCTTAGCGAATGACCTATGTGTGTTGGCCTGGCCTGGTGTACCCTGCCTTTGCCAAGAGTCAGCTGAGATAGGCTCCAGCCTCCGTGTGACCCGAATAAGATGAAACGGTTTGGCAGTTGAGTGAGTGAGTGAGTGAGTGAGTGAGTTCCTCTTGTGCTAAGATAGTACCTACCCTGAAGTCCCTTAAAATAGCGCTTGAGAAACTGACCTTTGTCGGTTCCTGCAGTGAGGACACTCACAAAAAAGGGACACGTCCTCCAACAGTTTCAAGAACTTTGGGGCAGCTGTGGCCTAATGGTTAGAGAAGTGGGTTTGGAACCTAAAGGTCGCTGGTTCAATTACCGAACCTGCAGGAAAAATGTGTGACGGTGGGGGAGTGAGCTGCACCCTCCCTTCCTACATATTCATGGCTGAAGTGCACTTGAGCAAGGCACCTAACCCCCAACTGCTCTCCGGGTGCCCCAGTGTGTAGCAGCCCACTGCTCCAAGAGTGTGTGTGTGTGTGTGTGTGTGTGTGTGTGTGTGTGTGTGTGTGTGTGTGTGTGTGTGTGTGTGTGTGTGT
>JBCNYH010000026.1:21518086-21548115 GCA_039654325.1 Tandanus tandanus
ATATATATCGTATGTATATACTGTATGCATATAGTGCTTTCAGCCTCTCTTGCTACACCCTTTCCTCATTTTTTTTCTCTCCAGCCCAGCTGCTTTTAAGTATGCATGCTCACCAGAATATCATTAATCATTTTAAATAATTTATGCAGATTTCCAAAAGCACAGGTAAAAGTATGATATAAATGGTAGTCGTATCTTTTTTTTGGGGGGGGGGGGGGGGGGCTACAGGATAATGTTATTAAAGGAGCACCATCCAATATCATTCAAATCTCTTTCCATCAGCATTCATTATACTATTATCCATTTACAGATAAACATTCACCTCAACCCTGGCAAATGGATAACAGATAAAGGCAAATCCAATATTCGGATAAAAGCGGATTAATGAATACGTCTTCATTTATATTTACCTCCTGGTGCAATTATCAGAATCACAAACAAAAGGCATACCCAGGATAGTGGATGTAAATGTGAAATCTAACAGGAGAGGCAACACACTCCAATTATTTTGCTGTTTGGACGAGAGCAGAGTGGGATGATAATGGTGAGCTTTAAATGCCAAATAACGAGCATTAAATGTGTTTGTTAGAGTGAGTGCAGATTTACAGAGCTACAAACAAACATGAGGAAACAAAAGGTCATGCTGACTACTCACACCTCACATCTGCACACACACACACACACACACACACACACACACACACACACACACACACACATGCAAACTGGCCCACAAATAATATGGTCACGCTCTTGAAAACACTGTTTCAATATCAGAGGCATCAGTGCCACTCCATTTCCAACTAACTATACACCACTCTAAATTCAGTCCTATAAGTGTTTATGTTCCCGACTGTATTGTTGGGGTTTATCAAGTTTTTATCAAAAGATGCGGCAGATTGTGTGGCCTGTGGAGGTGGCAAGGTGGCGTAGTGATTAGCACATCCGCCTCACCGCAGGAAGGTCCTGGGTTCGAGTCCTGGACTCATCAATGGCGTTTCTGTGTGGAGTTTGTATGTTCTCCCCATGCCTTTGTGGGTTTCCTCTGGGTACTCCGGGTTCCTTCCACAGTCAAAATACATGCACATTAGGCTAGCTGGCTGTTCCTGAGATAGGCACCAACCTCCCGGCGACCCTTGTAGGATTAATCAGTTCGGCAAATGAGTAAGTGAGTGATGAGGTTCCTATAGATTATATGGGTTTGTATTGTTTGCATTCTGTTCTACTTAAAGTGAAATTCATCGCTCATGTAAATACATCTCCTATATCTATGATGTGGTTAAACCAAAATCTGTCAAACTGTCTCTAGAGGAAAAAACAAAGATGGTGCTGTGGTTAGTGGCCAGAGAATTCCAACCGCAAGTACCTTAAGTATATCAACTCAGCTGAGATAGAGAGAAGAATGGAGAGAGAGAGAGAGAGAGAGAGAGAATCACAGACAACATACACTTATACAGTCATGTAAAAAAAATAAGTACATCTCATGGAAATTGTTTGCATTTTTAACAGCTCTGACAAAGCATACATTGAATCCTCTTTGATATAGTGCCTATAGATAAAGGTGATAAACTCTTCCAAACAACACATACATAAAACATATATTTTATAGTCATTTTATTTAATAATAAATAAATAAAACAAATTAGTCACATAGATAAAGCTTGAACAAGTTATAAGGCAGTGACAGTATACGAAATCTGATTGGTTGGCGCCGGCAATATCTAGCTGCACTGTGCACTATGATCTTTAGCAGCTTACACAGGAAGGGAAACAAGGTGAAAGCCACCTTTCAGAAATACACGTGTTTGTGTGTGTGTGTGTGTGTGTGTGTGTGTGTGTGTGTATATATATATATATATTGTTGTAAACTGGCAACCTAAGAGGAAACAAAGCACAGCATGTAGCTGGCTAAAAAAGTACTATTCAACTATGAAACTATGAAAAATGAGCATAGAGCAAAGAAAACACCAAGAACACGGAATATATTTGAAGCCAGAGAACTAGAACACAATTAAGAAAACCAAGGCCTATGCTGTGACTGCACTGAAGGACGTAATGCCCATTCTTGGAAATAGAGTTCGCCTACAAATCAGAAGTACCACTACCAAAGCCCTCGCAGACATGAAAAAGGACAGATTATTCAGAAAGGGGTGCGAAGCAGCACCTGAAGTGAATTAAATAAGGCCGCTAATTTAAAATGCCACATAATAAACTACTTATTTACCTTGTTTGCTCGGTCTGTACAGAGAAATCTTAGCCCTTGGTCTTCTTTGTACAGACCAAGCGATAGACATGGGCTGAGATTTCTCTATACAGACCTCATGCTCAGTTTATATTTATCACGCTTTGAAATCCAAGAGGCAGCATGATGGCGTAATGGTTTTCATGTCCGCCTCACAGCAAGATGGTTCGACTCCTGGGCTCGGGTGCTTCTGTATGGGGTTTGCATGTTTCATGCGGGTACTCCGGTTTCCTCCCACGATCCAAAGACGTGTGCAGGCTAATTGGCTGTTCCAAATTGACCCAAGGTGTGAATGTAAGTGTGAATGGTTGTGTGTGTGTTGCCCTGTGATGGTCTGGCAGGCTGTTTAGGGTGTACCCTGCCCTGCACAGGGTCGGCTGCGATAGGCACCAGCCTCCCCGAGACCCCTGTAGGATTAATCGATTCAGCAAGTGAGTGATGACTGAGTGAGTTTCGGCAATCCTTTCACTGCTTTCATTTTCATTGTTTTTCCTGCATCACTTCATCTGAATTCAGAAGCTTCTGTGACTCTTAATAAATCAGCAATGCGTTTCCACGTTATTGATTTATTAAGAGCTACAAAGGTTCTGAATTCAGATGAGGAGCTTTCGCATTTTATATCTAATATGACTGAATGGGCTTGTTTTCTTTTTTAAACTTCAAGTAGAACCGCTAGAATGTTATGATACAATAGCAAAGAACGACAGCAAAATCATCCCCTTTCATTACTTTATTTGGAATAAGTGGACAGTTGGAGGAAAAATATCATCTTAATGGTTGTTTCTTTTTTTTTCCCCAGCTATCCACTGTGAAAGCTTTTCTTTTCATACAGTCAATTAACCAATCAATCAGCAAGAAAGTCAGTATGTGTTCTCTGGAGTCTAGCTGGGTGCGAGAAATAGAAAATCTTTGCTATCAGGCGACACAAAAATACAGAGTGATTAATACAAATTAACATAGAGAGATGGACCAACAGTTTTATACATTTTTTAAAAATGATCTATAATAATAATAATAATAATAATAATAATACATCATTTTGTAAACTCTTTATTAAAGCCATGGCACAAATACACCTTTAGATATCAAATTAATTCCAATGGCGATGATTATCCGCGGCATCTCAGGTACAATCGGTTGGATAAAGTAAAGTAGGCAGTGATACATACTTGTATGTACAAATTTTTTAATGTTGTCATGAGGAATGTATATTATCGTGGTTGGTGTCATGGTGGTGAAGTAGTTAGAACATCTGACTTGCAGCAAAAAGGTAATGGATTCAGGTTCTGGGCTCGGCGAGGCTGTTTCTGTGTGGAATTTGCATGTTCTCCTCGTGCTTACGTAAGTTTTCTCTGGGTACTCCAGTTTCCTTCCAAAGGCATGCACATTAGGCTAACTGGCTGCTCTAAGTGGCCTCTAGGTGCAAGTGTGAGCATCGGTAAATCGTAAATTGGTTAAAAAAATAATAATAATAATTTAAAAAATGCCCAAACCTTTAACAAAATGCTTTGTGCATCCAGGGATACAACATCTAACTGGAATGTTGCTTATCATGTTAAAAAGCAAATAAATGTGTTCTGTACTCCACGCGTGAACTCAATGCAATGACGCCTTCGTTCTGTTTTGTCAACCTAAAGAATTCGGTTCACTGGATCAGCTGACCGGTGATGTCACCGGTAAATAGGTCTATAAAATATGTCACTGTTAAATGGAAGACAAAAAAAACGTATTATTTACCAAAGGTGCTAGAGTTAAGAATGTGTTTGAGTCAAAAATGCCAAGCTGGGGTAGTAATAAACAGCATAGATATGGAAATGATATCCTTATTTCTGGTTGAAATTGATTCATAGGTATTTATTCATTCAGTTTCTGAACCCACTTAATCCTAATCACGGTTGTGGGGAGGCTGGCGCCCATCTCAGCCGACTCTGGGCGAGGGCAGAGTACTCCCTGGACAGCGCCGCCAGGCCATCGCAGGGTGATTCATAGCTACTGCAATCCAAATACAAATTTCAATCAGGATTGTGTTGTTTTCTGTTGTGTTGTAACTGGCAAAAGTTTTGCCTTTTGCCAGTTACATACGTACTTGAGAGTTTTCTTATGTAATATGTGATTTTATTTGCAAAAAAAAGTCGCTTTAGCCTTGCTTACAGCACGTAATCGTCAGGCAGCATACTGTATGAGAGAACTTGGAAGCAAGGTAATGATTGCTGATCTTGTGTTTATGTACATATAAATCCAACAATGCTGGCAATTTCCTCAGGGGGCGTTACCTTCATTACTCTGTTAGAATTGGGTGGCATGGTAGCGTAGTGGTTAGCACTTCTGTCTCACACCAACAAGGTCCTAGGTTCAAGCCCCATGCCCAGCGAGGGTGTTACTATATCACAGTTATTGGGGTTTTCCTCTGGGTGCTGTGGTTTCCTTCCACAGTCCAAAGACATACAAATGTCTGGCCCTGTACTGGTCTGGCAAGCTGTTCAGGGTGTACACCACTTTCCCCCAGAGCCACCTGGGATGGGCTTGAGCCTCCCTGTGACCTTAATAAAGGATAAAGCATCTCAGAAAATGAGAAATGATTCTGTTAGAATAATTTGGCAAACAAATATCATCTAAACAAGAATGTTTTTTCCACTCATCCACTAGTTTGTCATGTTGGACGATATCTTCTATGAACAAATTGTTTTCACACAGACCCGCCATTTCATCTAGACACTCACATGACTTGTATCTTGGCGCTGATTGGTCCACTCTGGTCAAGGATCTGAATATCCATTTCGCCCACACATGAATAACTCAGCAGTTATTTGAAATTACAGACATAGAAGCTTTTGGAGTTTGCTGCTAGACAAAACATCCAGGTGCAAGAATCTCCAGTTTCAGGATACTAGAGTCTCCTGTGTGCTCTTTGCTTTAAGATTTTTTTTTTATTAATAAAAAGCATTATTTTCTTCTATCTTTATAGTAAAATCAAGTTTTGCTGTGGCAGCAGGGTCATGGTCAAGAGCTGCGACATGATTCGTGTGTTTAATCACAGCAAATTTACTGATGTGTACTATGTTTTTCTTTTATTGAGGCTGTGAAACCGAGAGAAACTCTGTATTTGTAAGTTATATTTGCAAAAATATAACTTAAATTTAAAAGAATTTATATAAAAAAAGCATGACACTTAGTCAGAAGTCGAAACTCAGAGCTAACTGGTTGAGTCCTCCTTGCCATCCACACAAGGAAGGATTCAATATTTTGTTTTTTAGGTCATGTAAGGCCAAGAAAAAGTGTTTAAAGACCCACCACTGAAAAAGGTCCAAGTGCAAGAAACACATTCATTCAGAGTTTGGTTAGGGCAGGCAAATATGTTTAACAGAGGTCAAACTGGATACACTCTGGGATACAAACTAGCAGGGAAAAGGATGCTATGACACAATAAAGCTCATAAGCCCTGAAATCCAATCAACAACATTTATACTAACAATAAAGTTCCAAACGATGGACCAGAAAAGGGTTCGACGTATTATCTGGAAATCATTAGTTGACACCATGGCTACTTTTGGCTGGGAGCCCAAGAGTGACTGCAGACCCACAGTTGTCATGCCATTTTCACTCAGCACACATGCTGACAATTCATTCATTCATTTTCTAAGCCTCTTAATCCTAATTAGGGTTGCAGGGAGGCTGACGCCCATCCCAGCCGACTCTGGGCAAGAGTGGGATACACCCGGGACAGCTCGCCAGGACACTGCAGGGCCAACACACACACACATCCATGTTAATGGACTGTGGGAGAAAACCAGAGTACCTGGAGGAAACCCATGCAAGCACGGAAACGCCTGAGACAGGGAATCGAACCCAGGCCACGTGCCTACAATTTTTTGTCATGCTACTTGAAATATTCAGCTGCTTTTGGACAAGAAACATTGTGCAATGCTCTGTGGGTGCAATGTCCCTGGGTGGTAGCCGACACACTGGCAGTAGGTGATGTCACATAGTGTGTAGGTCAATCTAGAAGGTAATCATTTCACAGATAGGGGCAGTAGACACGAAAACTGGCCCCTGGTAAAGCATCAGAGTGAGCGCTCCTAGAGTTTGCTGGTCAATATGTAGGTGATCAACGTGTGTTCGTCATGTGACACATTGTGACTGAGATGCAAAAACAAAAAGGGACAAGAGGGACATAGAGTCCAGCGCCCGGTAGAGCATCACTAAATGGTTCCTTCACATGGGATGTCTCACAGTTAGGGTGTGGGTAAGGCTAGGATTAGGGTTAGGTTAAGTGTAAATTATAATATGCATTCAAGCACAAACAGTTACTGTCTACATGGCACAATCGGGCAAATTAGTAGGCCCACGCAATGACATATTGGGCATATGTTCAACACCACTAGCCTGTTGTTCTAAAGTTGTAGTGGGTGGGGCAATTTCAAAACTGGGGCTCTGCAGGCAGACTCATGTCTCCAAGAGAACAAATCTGAGCTCTCAGAGAGGGAGGGAGGGAGGGGTGGCATATTCTCTGTCAATTACAGCAACAATAGTCAATTATGGGTGTCTCAGAGCTCCTGCATGCAGGAGTGGACGAATATCAGTTTCTTCCAAGTGTGGTATGTCGCCACTGACATTGAGCAGCAGTTTGAAAAGATGGCATCATGAGCTTTGAAGAATAAAAAAATACACACTGGCTTTGATTATTATGTCTGGGTTGTAAATAAGAGATCGGCAACAGAGGACTAAAATGCCAGAATGTTAGATAGATCATTTACTGAACTGCCTAATCCAATTAGGGTCCTGGGGAGGCTGGAGACTATTTCAGCCAAGACTGGCACGGTGCACCCTGAACAGCTCGCCAGTACATCGCAGGGCCAACACACACAACCATTTACACTCACACCTATGGGCAATTTGGAACATCCAATTAGCCTAATGTGCATGTCTCTGGTCTGTGGGACGAAACCGGAATATCCAGAGGAAACCCACTCAAGCACTCCACACAGAAACACTTTCGCTGAACCCAAGGCCTTCTTGCTGTGAGGTGGATGTGCTAACCACTATGTCACTGTGCTGCCCTGAAAATAACTATTTTATCCCAAATCCCTGCAGTTCTCTTCCCTATAAAAGCCTATGATAAATGATTTTGTGCTGTATTTTATTCATTTTATTAGATGTTTTTTATTAGAAAACACCAAGTTAGTTTCAAAACACTACAGAATTTCTTCTAGTTTATTTGCCCTCTCGCTCTGAATAGCTTAATACATATTAAAGCAGTTAGCTGTCTTTTAATAGACATTATTTACATTTTAAGGTGCCTGAAGGCTTGAAGAGTATGACTTGAAAAAATAAATTAAATAGTTGCAGCTACACAAACAAATAGTTGCTAGTAAAATAGTTGCAGCTACACACACTGTACACACATGCACACAATTGATATCACACCATAACTGTCCGAAAGATTTTTTTGTTATAATAAATAAATTTGCCATCCATCCATTTGCCGAACCACTTAACACTTTATCAGGGTCGTGGGGAGGCTGTAGCCTATCACAGCCAACTCTGGGTGAAGGCATGAACAGCTCAGCAGCCCAACACAGGGCAATACATACACATCCATTCACACTCACACTCACACCTAGGGGCAATTTCGAACAGCCTAATGTGCATGTCCTTGGGAGGAGACCCAGGCCAAGTCCAGTACACAAACCCAGGTTTTTTTTTTACTGTGAGGTTGACATGCTAACCACTACGCCAACCTGGCCTGCCAACAAGCATTTCCTTGAGTAATGAATTACTTAATTACTCAATTAATAAATCAATCAGGGATGTGAATTTTGGCCTGTCTGACATAACAGCAATTGCGAATTTCTTTCCAGGTATCCATGAGGATGTGTTTTTTTTTTTTTTTTTTTTACTTTCATACCCAGCATACCCGATTCCACACCTTCGCAGATGCATGAAGTGATTCTTTTAAGTACCTTCATGGAAGGAAACCGACTCCTCATGCCTATTTGCCTACCCATGCTAGTGCACCTGGGAACCTGTGCACTCGTGCATCAATGGTGCATCATCAGTTGGCAAGAAGATTGCTGCTTTGGATCGGACAGTTCAGGTCTGAAATGCCAGAGTGGCTAATCAGTTAAACTGCGAGAACTCCCAGTGGGTGACACAATAAATCTGATGTCAGTGTAATAATTTTAAACAACTTGTTGCCCTTTACATGAGATCAGATTGCCATGCAGTTTGAGACAATGAGATTGGTCCTCTGAGATCCCAAGCTGGTCACATGACAAATCCACAGGATTACAAGAAAGCTGTCTTATGAATTGATATAGATAGAAAAAAGAAAAGGGCAGATTAAAGAGGAGAAATGTGTACAGAAAGGCACAAGTAAATGCACCTAACAGCAACAAGCCTACATGATAAAGATGCAGCTGCTGAGAGAGGTATCTGTGTAGCACCCAGTGTAGCACTACACAGTCAGCATTATTCTAGCAATGAGCGCTGTGTTACTATTTCACTGCAATTAAAAGACATGCAAATTACCTATATTTTCTTGGTACTTCATCTTTGGACTACTTTCAGTTTACTGTTAGTGCAACAGGAATTTTCCAATTATTGCATTTGGCATAGGGCATCATGGTGGCGTATTAATAATAATAATAACAATAATAATTATTATTATTGTATTACTTAGAATGTCCACCTCACAACAGGAAGGTCCTGGATTTGAGTCTGGGACTCGGGAAGGGTGTCTCTGTATGGGGTTGGCATGTTCTCCCCGTGCTTATGTGGGTTTCCTTTGGGTACTCCGGCTTCCTCCCACTAATTGGCTAATTGGCTGTTCCGATTGCCGTTAGGTGTGAATGTGAGTGTGAATGGTTGTGTGTGTTGCCAGCAACCCTAGTATTTTTTCTTAATGTAGTCTCTGCATTTCTTCTCTTGAATTTTTATATTTGCAGCCTGCTATTACGAGCTTTTTTATTTTCCATAGTTCACATGATTTTTTTGTCGTTAGTTTATGAGGCAACCACTGAACTACTCAGGGCTAAAAATAGCAAAAGCTTACTTTTCCATCACAGTCAGTTCTCTTATATTGAAACGATGGTGGGTTGTTGTTGCTTTTTTCCTCCTTATCTGCAAGAATATCAGTCTCCAACAGCAGCCACCACTTCACAGCTTTTGTAAAGTTATCAACAATCAGCAGCTGGTGATGTTGTAGTTAGCATGTCCGCCTTACAGCAAGAGGGCCCTGGGTTCTCCCCATGCTTTCATGGGTTTCCTTCGGGTACTCCGGTTTTCTCCCACAGGCCAAAGACATGCATATATGGCTTATCGGCTGTTCCAAATTGCTTGTAGATGTGAATTGTAGGTGTGTGTGTGTGTGTGTGTGTGTGTGTGTGTGTGTGTGTGTGAGAGAGAGAGAGTGTCGGCTGAGCTAGGCTTCAGCCTCTAGCTTCAACCATAGCAGGATTAAGCGATTCAGCAAATGAGTGAATGAGACTTTGTACAGTAAATGGAATGTGTGTAATATCAGAAATTACAGTGAGCTACTGTGATGTGTAGCTTGTGTTTTGTAAAAAGGTTGAGAGTTTTAGAAGCCCATTCTTAGCAGTGCGATATTTCAGTTTGGTCGGGTAATTAATATTAGCAAAGATGAACAAGACAGTTGACCTGGATTATGTTGCTTCGCATTGCTAATGATGCAGAAAAAATTCATGTAAATCTTCTTTATATGTTTTTCAGAGGCAAAGCATTGCAGCATACAGTATTTAGACCAGAGGTCATGAAAATCAACTTGGAACTTTCAAATTTCAAATATAATGGATCAGTGGAATGTGGCATGACCTAACATTTGTCCTCGCAGATATGCCCCCCAACCCCCCACGCCCAATAAAGTCACTGAAGGACCTTCGATTCTGTCTCATACACACTCCTCATACATACGTCTCATATAAGCACTTTTCATGGGCCATTTGCTCTGCCTTGAACTTGTGCACTCATGATGACGATGATGATCTTGGCTCAGTCACATTACAATAATTTCACTGTCCACTCATCGCTAGCAATGGCGTGTGTCAGGGAGGAGAAAGAGTGCTTCATGTCTGTGGCCACATATACTCCCTTCACTTACCACAGATAAAAATGAAAATAGTTTTTCTGCAGCTCTTGACTTTTTGCTGCCTGAGCACATTACTACATTACTATTGACCTTCAGAGTAATTCAGTCCTCATCCAATGGAAGATGCTTTCGATCATTCTACTTGTTCCATTTAGGCACAGCATATAAACACACACACACACACACACACACACACACACACACACACACACACACACACCAACCATCATGTACGACTCATTTTTCCATCAGCACATTAGCATCAACTTTTGCCTCAGCTCAGCTCACTTCACACAACTTCACTGTGACAACCTACACATCCCTCACCACACATCAAGCTGACTTTGTGCTGTCAGCAACTTCTTGTTGGCTCTATATTTCCTTTGTTTTCTGTTCCAACTCTTCCATTTATCACACACGTTTCCCTGACAAAGCATAATAGCCAGAGCTTGTGCGTCTACACTGTCCGACCCCCAAAAGAACAACAACAAGAACAAAAACTGTCGTGCACTCTAATATTCTGCCGGAACACCTTTAGCCTTGATTACAGCACATGACCGACATGGAATTGTTTTGACAAACTTAAGCAACATCACGACATTTATTTCCATTCAGACATGGGGTCAATTTTCACCAACATCTTGAATTGAAGACGGGAAAGTCAAACCACTCCATAAAGTCTTCTCCAGTACCTCCCACTGACTTTCAATAGGGTTGGGGTCACGACTGTGGGGCCGGTAGTGTAGTGCTTAGGGTGCTGGGCTCATGATTGAGAAGTCATGGGTTCGAATCCCTGTTAATAATTCCTCATGCCTCCTCTTTCACTAGTTGAGCTCCAATTGTATATCTGTGCCATCGGGGGAAAAAGTCTATTAATGGGGTAACCTGGTCATTCAGTACATTTAGGTCATCAGTTGACTTCATTTTATTGCCACATAATGTTGCTGAGCCTCGACCCGACCAACTGAAGCAACAATGCCATGGCAAAAGGTGGTCAAACTTGAAGTTCTCATAGAGAAGTGGAGTGCTGTGAGGGGCAGTTAATCCAAGTCTATATAGTCCGCTTGTACGCATTTTGTTTATCTCTACAGGCCCGTTTATTCCTGAATGGAACGTGGTGGCGACCACTTATAATGGTGGTGACCATTTATAAGTCTGTGGTGGTGACGATTGCGAGAACTCTAAAAACTGCTGCGCATGCGCTACCACATAAATCGAGTCGCCCATGGAATTCTGGGAGGGCCACCGAGCCCAACGAAAGTCAGCCCAACCTTCTGTGCCACGCATGCACCATCACCGAGCCCAACCAAAGTGAGCTCAGCCTTCTTATAATCGTGCCGCGCATGCGCCACCACATAATTCGAGTGAGGCAAGCACAATTAGTGTTGGTGTTGGTGCTTTAGAATAGAATTTTTTAGGCTGGGTAGTGTGTATATAAACACAATGCTTGGTTGCCAACCCCTCAAAAAGGCACACACACACTAATATCAAGGAAGGTAAAAAATTTAAATCATTCAGTATATTCAGGTAGTCAGCTGACTTCATTTTACTGCCAAATACAGTAACACTGCTGAGCCTTGACCTGACCAGCTGGAAAAAGCCTAGATCAATGCATACCCTGATATACTCATCACTCTGTAATAGGGTACATTTGGACTCATCAGTCCACATGACATTTTCTCATTGTTTTAGAGTCCAATCTTTATGCTTCCTAGCGAACCAAAGCCTTTTAATTTGATTCCCAATACTGTCAGTTCACTATTAAAGCTGTAGCTTTTTTCCAATTCGACTTAACCAAGTGCTTAAATAATATCTGATTACGGTCGCTCAATATTTTTCCCTTTAATGCTGTTCCAGTAATTTCAGTAATCTCTTTAGTTGTTTTTTTGCTGAATGCAGGCCAATAATTTGACTCTTCCCACGGATAGTCCAAGGGATGCCAAAGTCATTAAACTGAAAAACTACAACACTTAATAGCTGATGCCAGATTTAAAGAGTGTAATCCAGACAATGTGTTGAATATACTGTAAAAGGTACGGTAAAGTCTGCTGGGTTTTTACACCTGAGCTTATTGGCTCATCAGAGCCGGAGCTTATCCTGGTTTCTTAGCATGAAGTGACTAGGAGTTTAACTCCTCCTGGAAGGGATGCTAGTCCATCGCAGATTACCTTCCCAGTATTTTTACTGGTACCCATTTATACTGTTGGGTGGACAGAGGCACACTTGTGGTTGAGACCTTGCTCAAGGGACTTGCTCAAGGGTCTCAAGGGAGCATGGTTGGGGTCTAACAAACACACGGCCTTTCGATCATGAGCCCGGCACCCTAAGCACCACACCACCGACCGTATACTGTATTTAAATATAAAGTTAGCAAATAAATGGTATCATGCCAATTCTGTGAGTATTGAAATGATTGTGGAGTTGTAAGGTTTCATCAAATTTCTGGTACTTTGCAATGTAAATACATTTATTTATAAATTTATGCAGTGATGTTTTACATCAGGCAAAAAGAGTTTAGAATACAATGATTGAGTTAGTGATGTCATTCATTCATTCATTCATTTACCAAACTGCTTAAGCCTACTAGGGTCACAAGGAGGCTGTCTCTTGCTCGGCAATCACCTTTCTCTCTCTGGTCCAGGAAAAAACAGCAGGCACAATCACATTCACCTTATAAGTGTTCCTTATTTATTCCAAAGGAAACAGGGGTTTTATACAGTCATATCCATAACGTGGTAAAGGACAAAAAAATGAACAGTCGGGTTAAACCAAGCAGTATGTGCAGTTAATAAGAAGTTGTATTTTCCTTCATTTGTTCATTTGTCGAACCATTTAATCCTCTTAGGGTGGCGCGGAGGCTGGAGCGTATGTCAGTAGACTCTGGCGAAGTGCGATATTCATCCTAAACAGCTCACAAACCCCTCCCAGGACCTACATATACACAAACAACCATTCACACTCACACCATGGGGCGACTTGGAACAGCCAGTTAGCCTAATGTGCATGTCTTTGGACTGTGGGTGGAAACCAATGCAAACATGGAGGGAGCATGCAAACTCCACACAGAAAAGGCCTTGCCGAGCCCAGAACTTGACCCCAGAACCTCCTTGCTCTGAGCCGGATGTGCTAACCACTACGCCACTGCTGCTTGGTGATGCCATATAAATTTTAAAAAGTGTTTAAAATTTTTTTAGATGCTTACTTCAATGCTACAAAACCTTAAAACAATCCTCATCCACAATGTGGTGACATCTCTCGTCATTACCTACTAACCACATTGTGTTGGGCTGGTAACAAACTCTCATGGTCAGGAAAGGAAATCCTAACCTGATTGCATCGATGTCATAACAAATGTATTTTCACCCTGCTATCACTTCAGCAAGGCTAAGGCATGGCTCCTCACATATCCTATGATTGTGCTATTGATTTACTGTCTAGTACTATGCCCTCTAGGTCACACATTTATCCTTTGTCCCCTTCTGAGTAAAAGTCCAGGACAGAGTATATAGTGAAGGTTCTTAAAAAAAAAAGCCATATTACCACTTCCATATTGCCAGCCTCAGCAGGATTTATCTTTGTTCAGGTCTTTAGCCTTGTATTGACTCTCACCGCTTCAGTTCTATTATAGTCAAACATTGTTACCCATTGCCCCTTGTTTACTCTGCTCCTGAGCAATTGGAGTCAGCTGCTACACTCACAAAACCAAACCATTAAAGTGCAGATATATTGATTCAGATTTAAGAGAGGGATATATGGAAACTGTTGGAGCACCATGTGCATTCACTGTGAATGTTTAGTAATGCCAGTGAGTCTTCGGATATACAGAATGGGTGTATATATTCGTGGTGTATTGGTTAGTACGTCTGCCTCACAGCAAAAAGGTCCTGGGTTCGACTCCCGGGCTTGGGCGATTCTGTGTGGAGTTTACATGGTGTCCCTGTGCTTGTGTGGGTTTCCTCCGGGTACTCCAGTTTCCTCCTACAGTCCAAAGATGTGCATATTAGGCAAACTGTCTGTTCCAAATTGCCCCTAGGTATGAGTGTGAGTGTGAATGGATGTGTATGTATGGCCCTGCTATGGTCTGGCGAGTTGTTCAGGGTGTACCCTTCCTTTGTCAGCTGAGATAGGCACCAGCCTCCCCGTGACCTTTGTAGGATTAAGCGGTTCGGTTAAGCTACTTCTTAAAGGGAAAAGAAATCGCATGGTTTAGCACTCACTGGAAGAAAGGTCACTACTTCAGCTTCCCAAACCAAAATAAATAAATAAATAAATAAAATAAAATACTCATTTCCCCTTTTTTAAACCCACTTAACAAATGATAGAATAGCAGTATCGCTGATCCTTCACACTGCCACCATGTTTAGCATTTTCCGCTAGCCGTGTCACGTCATCTGGCAAAGTATCTCTTCTGTGTGGGAGGCAGATTTTACATATTATTTTGGCCTATATAAGTTTATACCCATAAAGTAGATAAATATAAACCGATATAGGCCAATAAGAATGGCCTTCATGTTAGACTACAACTCCAACAGAAGTCCAACCAACCCATCATCAAGGCACTGACCAAACATATACATCTATGAGTAATTTGTAAAATTAATTATATGCATACCGTTTTTCACTTTCTTCTTGGTGTCCTCACTTCTGCACAAATGTTCAAAGGCACATCTCTGGTGCCTATCGGTGAACAAATTTAATCAGTATGGAGTTTTTATTCAAGATCCCACGATATTCACTTGGTGACTTTATGCCATACTTGGAAACAGCTGGGCAAGAAATGCACTCGAACTCTCTGGGGGTTTGACGTTTTGACAACCGTGGTTGTGTTGTTTCAGCGGGGCTAGCCTTTTCGTTAGAAATGTGTGAAGGGCAATATCCTCTGGTTGGTCCAGGTTTCCCATCCTGTTTGAACAGTCAAAAATGATGCACTACAGCGTTGTGGCTGATTACTTTCTCTGGTGTAAGCAAAGCTTTAACACAAAGCAGAAATATTAAAGTCAATGCTGTTACAACCCGACGATGTAAAAAGGACACAACGGCATGTTCCACATACACTCCTGGGCTAAAGAAATTGGCCAAACCCCAAAACATTCATTTCTGGAACAGATTTTCTCACTTGTTTACCTTGGGACTTACACAACTCCCTTACTCATTTGCCAAACTGATTAATTCTACTATTAGGGTCACGTGGAGGCTGAAGCCTCTCTCAGCTGACACTGGGGACACACTGAACAGTTTGCCAGACCATCACAGGGCAACACACGAACACACACACACCTAGTGTCAATTTGAAACAGCCAATTAGCCTAATGTGCACGTCTTTGGACTGTGGGAGGAAACTCGAGTACCCAGAGGAAACCACACAAGCACAGGCTGAACATGCAAACTCCACACAGAAACGCCCAAGACTGGGACTCAAACTCAGGACCTTCTTACCGTGAGGCGGATGTGCTAAATACTAAGCCACAAGCCGACCCAACTTGCACAACTGCATACTGTATTGTGCCTGTTGATGCCTGTCACTTTTGGTTCTATTTAGAAGCTTGTTATTAGGTTTGTGATGAGCTTCATCAGATGTGGCCGGCACAGTGGCATAGTGGTTAGCATGTCTGCCTTGCAACAAAAAGGTCCTGGGTTTGAGTCCCGGTCCCAGAGAAGGCGTTTCTGAATGGAGTTTGCATGTTCTCTCCGTGCTTGTGTGGGTTTCCTCTGGGTACTTCAGTCTTCCCCCACTGTGTCGCCTCCCTTGAAATACATGCTTTGCAAAAAATTTCAAATTTTGTGTTTCCAGATGGGGTCACCTATGTTGACCATTATGATGTGTAGCCACAGTCAGTGTAATGATATAACTTGGGTATATCTTCTTTAGCCAATCTAGATGAATGAAAGCCTCCTTTGATTAAAGAATAATGAACTTGCACCACTCGCCATTCTGATAACTGCCCCCTGTCTCTAATCAAGGGCCCTGCAGACAGGTTGGCTGGTTCAGGCCATTCATGAACCACCACCATTCATGAACATTCATGAGTCAACATGTTCTGTTCTTAGGCCATTGTTACTCTACCTCCTGACTCTGCTGAGGACATTAACAGACCCTCTTCTTAACCCAATTTATTGTTTTGTACTACATGTAAGTGTGACCTTGCCCACTAACATTGTTTGTGTATGTGAATGCGACCTTGACCACCCTGGTGTGCTCAGGAATCTGAATTTTTAACTATTGCTAATAAAAATGAGAGGCATTATCATGGATGAACATCATTATCCATGACCTTATTTACTCTGTGCCAAGTAGTGAGTGGCCATTAAGTATGCTAGAGATGCTTAAAAAACAATCAGCAACATGTGGCGATGTCACATCAACACCTGTTTGCACTATGGACTCCAGGTGCCTGTACTGCCAGTAGATTTAAAACTTTTATTAAAAGTTTTTTTTTTTGTTTTTTTTTTGCTGTGACCTGAAAATTACTATGACAAAATGTGAAACAATGGATTGAACAACAGAAGTTGTTTGGATTGTATTTGAAGATATCTGGGAGGACGTTCCAACGCCCAAAAAACATTCAGTACATTCTGGAGCTGTAAGTCCCAGATTTCCCACCTCAAAATCCATAAAGTGAAATGAAAGGCAAGGCTTCAAAACTCTCCTGTTACACATGAACTTATGCATATTTTAATCATCTTGTAGTTTTTACTTAAAGTTCTGAAGTTGCAACCTGATGGTTTACATTAGCCTGTTTGATAATCTGCTGTTTCACTCTTGTGACACACTTGTGATCTAGTGTGAAATCACGAGAATAGGACCTGAATCCCTCAGTTCGTACAAGGCAAGTTGACGGCAATAATAACAGTATACGACTATTAAACTAACAAATCAGATAGAAACTAGTGAATTTCTGAATAAAATAAAACTAGGCCCGAATACAAATCATATGCGCTTCTATTCACATACATTAAACAAGAGTCCCATCATATGCATTAAAGAAAATAATACTGCACCATGTACTGCGTTCGTATGCAAATAAGTTCCATATTACATAGAAAAACACGAGGTGATCACATGACTTTTCGCTACTTTTCACATTACAATGGTTTGTAATGTGCAGAGTAATTGCTCTTTTTTTTTTTTTTTTTTATCTTTACATGAAAAAAAGGTTCAATTAAAAAAAAAACTGCCATAAACTATGCCTGCAATCTTTTATTAATTAAAATATAAATATTAATATTTTGGGTTAAATTTTCCTTTAAACACTGTAGAGAGTCAGTCTTTAGTGTAATGATAGTGGCCGAATGAGGAAAGCTCAGAAATATCAAATCCCACTTAGAGACCACCTCCTACCATTCCATAAAATAGACAGTACCAGGTGGCAAGCTGAATAGTGAGACAGAATAATCATGTTTTCTGTCCTGCCCGGGCACACTGACCTCACAGAACATCACATCTGTTCATGAGAAATTGGGAAAAATGCTAGAGAGAGGAGTAATAGAGAAGCCATGCAGTGATTGCCCCACTGTACTCGTGCCCATGGTGGTCCATTTCTTTGTGAACTTTCATCGTTGAATGGAGTTTCGAACCCTGATGCCAAGCCAGTGCTTCATATTTTTTCTTCTTTTTTATTTAACTCTAGATTTGACCAAAAGCTTTATAATTTATATACAAATAAATTCCCTTATTGACAACGTCCAAGAAAAATGTCTCCTCCAACCAATTTACACAAATTTGTCACTGCACTCTACCATTCAGATGTTTTATACTTTTGCTTCAATATGTAATAAAATATACGGTACAGACTCACAGCATATAACACCGGAGGCGGCACATAAGTTCTTTTTGCACTGTACGTAATATTTATATAATACTTGTTTTTTTATATTGTGCACTGACATAATTTTTGCACAAGAGCTAAATTTGCCATGAGCAAGTCATTATATTATAAATACCAATCAGCCATAACATTAACACCACCTGATTGGTATTTATAATATTATAATATAATGACTTGCTCATGGCAAATTTAGCTCAAAAAAAATGTTTTTTTGAATTATGTAAAATAATATTTATTATTGAAACAATATATATATATGTGTACACATATACTGATCAGCCATAACATTAAAAACATTATGACCACTGAAAGATGAAATGTGTAAAACTGATTAGTATATACTACACAAGCATGGCAGGGTCTGATTTGGCTGCTATGTCAGAATTAGAAAACACTATTTCGAGTGGATAATGCATAAATCAAAACAATGGACACCCCCAGCTTTTTCCAAGCACGAGAGCAGACACTTTCAAATGAATAAATAAACCATAGAGTCTCATTTTAGTTAGGTTTATTTTTGTTTTTTAGTGTAGTATATACTAGAATTTTACCTTAGTTTGCAAACACACCTTTACAGAGTCGAGTTTCATGTGAGTTCATGTAGTATGTAGGCTACTAACTAAATAAATGCTAAAAATACTCTGTTAGCTCGGCAGAACTATTTGCTCGGCTCAAAGCTCACAGCTCACCTGATCAGTCATAAAATATACAAATAAAATTTATAAAAATCATTTTAGATAATTTTTCCCCCCCTATTTCTGTGTAGTGTGTGCTAAAATTATGAATTAGCATGCCAACACTCCTTCAAGGTGCCGGTTCTCTTATGTGTCTGTGTACTATGTACCAAGCTCGGAATGATTATGTTCAAAGCGCTCCATTCCGCAGCGCTGTTAGCTCGGCTCAAAGCTAACAGCTCACCTAACTAGTCTCTTTCATGGTTAAAATATGTAAATATGATGAAAATCTCGCTTTGGTTTGCTTTTTATTATGTTTCTGCATAGTACTACTAAAATTCTGTAAAGGGTTTAAAGAAACACCGTTACACGGCTCTTCACCTGCCTGCCCTGGGCGCTGGTGAAATGAGCAAAAGTAAGGATTTGAGTGATTTTAACAAGAGCCACAGTGTGATGACTAAACGACTTTCTGTCATTATTGCGAGGTGCTCCAGCGTGTTTCTGCCCTGCGATGGCCTGGCGAACTGTCCAGGGTGTACTCTGCCCCCGCCCAGAGTTGGCTGAGATGGGCACCAGCCTCCCGGCGACTCAAATTACGATTAGGCGGTCCAGAAAATTAATGAATGAATATATATCACCATGGGTGCAGTAGTTAAAGTGTTCTTCAATGTGGTTGCATAAAGAGTGTGATAAATTGTTGTTTGCTCTTCTTTTTTCTTACAATCTGATAATGTGTCGTTGTGGTTCAATAGAGGGAAATATGCTGATAGAAAAATAATTTTCATGAATATTAAGGAGAGTGGAAACAGACAGAAGCAAGACTAAGAGAGAAGGATGAAATAAAGGTGCAAAGGTGCAAGGAATGCAATAAGAGAGAGTATTATCACTATTACTACAGTCATCGCTGAATGTAGTCCCACCTTAGTAGATATTATAAACCATTGTGCTACTGGAAAGGTCATTCCTGTTAAGAACAATTTATTTGGATAATTTCGATTGTGTGATTTAGGGAAATGGTAGAGCAGTCATATTGGATTTCAGTTACTGTAGTTTTATGAGGGAGAGGGAAGCTGCTTCATGCTCTTTCACCCCGTCTCACTTTCCTAATGATTCACAACTGGTACAACCATTAATAAAGCATGAGCATGTGCACAGACTGCATACACACATGCCCATTTTATTTCAGATGAGTCTGAGGTCAAATTAGAGAAGGTCTGCATGGAAGATGGGAAATAGAACATGAGATGACGGAAGCAGCTGTTGCTATAGCTGAGGCTAACGTAGTTAAAAAGGCTGCGCAGCTTATGATTGAAGAATCCAGCTCATACGCTTGCCAGTCTGTAGCTCCTGCAGAATGCACAAGTGATAATGAGGTGCATCACTCAAAGCAACAGAATCCGATCATGCTATTGCTATAAATGAAGCCTCTAATGATTCAGATGATTCCTATATTTCAATCAGACTCATTACGCGTCTGATTGGTGCATTCCTCCTGCTTCTCTCAGACATCAGAGATGTGTTAATGACTCAAACTAAACACCTTTCCTAAATAGAATTCAGCCATCTGGCCACACAGACAATATTTGATAATAAATGGCTTTCACAATCATATCTTTCATACCTCATGAACTTTAAATGGTTCAGGTTACCGTCTAGAGAGTTTGAGTTTGATTTCCAACGATTCCACGGCTACTAAGGGGACGGACAATATGTAATGAAGGACTTTCCCCAGATCATGTGAGGAAGAGGAGTGAAGCAAGTGAAAAAGATATTGTAGAGCCCTATGACTTCATTTGTGGGCGGCACGGTGGCGTAGTTAGCACATCTGCCTCACAGCAAGAAGGTCCTGGATTTGAGTCCCAAGAGTGGAGTTTGCATGTTCTCCCCGTACTTGTGTAGATTTCCTCTGGGTACTCCAGTTTCCTCCCACAGTCCAAAGATATGCACTTTAGGCTAACTGGCTGTCCCAAATTGCCCATAAGTGTGAATGCATCTGTAAATGGTTGTGTGTGTTGGCCCTGCGATGGTCTGGTGAGCTGTTCAGTTTGTACCCCGCCTTCACCTAGTGTCGGCTATGGTAGGCTCCAGCCTCCACACGACCCTAGAAGGATTAAGCAACTTGGCAAATGAGTGAATAAGTGACTTCATTTGTAAGTGGAAACGATCTACCATGTCTTCCAGTACAAGCTGAAGTACAAATGTTTTCATCCTGTCGGTAAACTTGATTCAGGATATTTCGTCATCAGCAACAGAGTCTCCAGTTTCTGGCAGGTCGAATCTACCGAGTGCTCTGGGCTTGACTGCACCATTTTAGCTACTTGTCATTTATTCAACAGTTTCCATCATAAAAATCTTTCTTATGAACTATCACCTATTTGATCCCAGTTACATGACCCTACAACCTCAGCATCCATAGAAGTGGTTGTAAACAGTGTCATGGCTGTGTCATATAAGACACTTGAAAGGTTAATAATCAGATTTTTGCAAACAGAGGTGTACATTAATTATTTAATTTGCATAAAACAAAGGTGAGAAAGAAAGGTGAATAAGTGGAAGACACACTCACAGTATTGTGATAAATCTCTGTGATAAGGGCTTTTGATAAGTAAGTATAGCACCAAACTCATCTATTCATGAAAGATGCTATCAGGAATGCAGGATTCTGGATGTTAGAGCATTAACAGTGTCAACTGCATCTGCCAAGCTGGAGCTGCAGGGAAGAAGCAAAGGAATAAACTTTCCCATGATTGCCTCATGATAGCCCAAACCCAATCTTCACTTACAGTATATTGCCTTAGATGCCTTTGGACCATGGATGGTCAGTTCCCGCCACACATGAGATTAACTGGCAAACAGAATGCAATGGGCTGTGATATTAACCTCTATACGCATTCAAGCAATGCATTCTGAGATAATTGAGTCTCCTGGCACATCTCGCTTTACTAATGCTTTGTGCCACTGCTTTGCCTTAAGAGGTCGTGGGCAGCAGGTTGGACTTCAACACAAAGTTCAAATGAACCAAGCATGAGATACTCCCTGACAGATCAATACTTAAACTTGATTTTAACCCCCTAAATGCATCTTGAACTAACTAATTTGAGTGTTATGAAGGATATGATACTACATGCGTATTCAGACAAGTCATTAGACATGTAAAATATTTTGTGATGAATGGGAAAAAACTATTAAGGAAATTGTAAGGTTTTGAAAGAGTTCTTTAATAAATACCAGACAGACAGTGTGCAATCATGTGATCCAGTGGATATTGGGCTGCAGAGTAGAGCAATGATTAGCACTGGCATCTCACAGCAACACTGGGTTCCAACCTCACGGACAACCCGGGCCTGCATGGGTTTCCTTCTGGTTGTCTAGTTTCCTCCCATAGTGCAAAGACATGTGAATTAGGTCAGCTGCCAACAGGTGTGAATGTGAGTGTTATTGGCAACCTGATCAAGGTGTACCTTACTTAATTAAAATAAATGTTCATTAGTCACATGATGTAGTACATGGCAGTCATATTGGACTTTAGTTACAGTAGGTTTATGAGGTAGATGGTAAAGTTTGTAATCCCTAGTCCAATTTATTGTCTGTCTTGGAATTCATGATTTCGATAAAAAAATATAATGATAAAAGAAGGTAGGTAAGTCTGTTGAGCCTTTTATATTCGAGCCTAGTGGCTCATCAGGGACAGAGCTTATCCTGGTTTCTGTAACATGAAGTGCCCTTGATGGGAAGCTAGTCCATTGCATGTTACCTTTCTAATATTTAAACTGGTACCCATTGATACTGCAAAGTGGGCAGAGGGATACTTGTGGTTAACACCTTGCCCAGGGGTCTTAGCACTATGGGGATCTGAACCCATGGGATTTGAACCCATGACCCCTAAATCATGAGACCAGCACCCTAAACTACTACACTACTGGACCCACAATGTTAGATGTATTGGAACAATTTTTTTATTAGACATAATAAAGATTTCATTGGACATAAAAAAAAGTCAAACTTCAGATCCCTGTTAAAATGGCAGGCTTCTGTGATGTAAAAAAAATGAGACAAAGATAAATCACTTCAGAACTTTTTGTCACATTTAATATGACCCATTATCTGACCTATAAACTTGCGCAAATGTGCACATCCTTAAACTTATACTTTGTTGAAGCACCTTTGATTTTATGACAGCATTCAGTCCTTTATTCTGTAGGAGGCTCTCAGCAAATCTTGACTTGGCAATCTTTGTCCACTCTTCCTTGTAAAAGCATTCTAAGTTGTCTGGGATCAAGCCGGGCCATTCCAAAACTTTCATCTTCTTCAGGTAAAGACATCCCTTTGTTGAACTGGCGGAATGCTTTGGGTTGTTGTCGTGCAGTAAGGTGAAATTCCTCTTTATTATCAGCTTTCTAGCCGAGGCCTGGAGACTTTGTGTCAGAATTGGCTGGTATTTGAAACATTTCATAATTCCCATTGCCTTGACTAAAGCCCCAGTTCCGGCTGAAGAACAGCAGCCCAAGGCATCCTACCACCACCACGCTACACCATGAGTATGGTGTTCTTTTAGTGATGTGCAATGTTGTTTTTGCACCAAACATACCTTAAGGAATAAAGGCAAAAATGTCCAACCTTGGACTCATCAGACCACAACACATTTTCCCACATAGTTTTGGAAGAGTTGATGTAGGATTTTATGAACTTTAGCTTGGCTTGGATGTTTTTCTTTGTGAAAAAAAGCCTTCCTAGATATACAAAGAGTTCCTAGATATATGCTGTAGGTCTCTTTGCAGCCTCTTGGACCAGTTATTCTTTTGTCTTTTGTATCAGTTTCAAAGAGATTTCCAGTTCTTTGTATTGTGCCATATTTTCTCCACTGCTGATGACTGTCTTCACTGTGTTACCGTGGTATATGCAATGCCTTGGAATTTTTTTGTGCCCTTCTCCTGACGGAAATCTTTCAACACTGAGAAACCTTTGATGCTTTGTAAGAGTTTTGCAGACCGTGGCTTTCAATGTAAGATGCAGCTAAATGAATGTTTAAAAAATCCTACTCGAAAACTAAACTTTATTACGGGTTAATTGGAGTCACTTTAATTGAAAGTTTGAATGCGACCGGTAAATTCTGAACACAGCCATATCTCCAATTATAAGATGTGCAAACTTGTGCAACCATATTATTTTGAAGCTTTTTATTTTTCCCATTAAAAGATTTAGGTTTGTTTTTCAGTTGAATTGTACAAGTTATAGTTCACCTTAAAGGTAGAAGATGCTCTGAAATTATTTGTCTTGGTCTTATTTTTTTTACATCACTAAAACCTGACATTTGACTGGAGTGCATTGACTTTTTATATCCATTATATATAACACAGTAAAGTTGGATACTAGGATTAAAAAAACCAAGAAGATCTATATTTGGTTCCCAGTATATTCATAGCACAGCATTGTTAATAAACTATAATTAAAAGCAGATAATTTGCATGAGCACTGGAGAAACAGTGCGGTAGGTTGGACTTTAAGGAAAGAAAGAAATTATCCACCTTTCACATGTTTGTTTCTAATTACCCTAGGAATTGATTGATGAAAAAGAGTTAACAAACAGTACAGACATGCAGAAACTCTGCTAGAGGTTCCATTCCTGTCGAAAGTACCTCAAAGGTCTATACCCTCAGGCAGGGATGAAATAAACAAGCAACATCATAAGCACTACTGGACACTCACCATTTGATGCTAAATTAATGGGGACAGATATAGAAAGAACAGGGGAGACATTGATGAAGACAAAAGTAAAACAACTGGTGTTAGAGCTAGAATTCTTAAACCAAGGGGTCTGTAGCTATATCTACATGCATACGTTTTCATTTAGAATTAATTCATTCCGATCGATGATACCAAATATCCTGTTAACATGACGACCAATTAAAAAGCAGATTGTCAGAGGTCTCCATCATAATTGGCAGGCATTCACAGGAGACCATGCATGATCTGCCCTAGAATGTTATTTCTGTTTGTAGGCCCTTTGCATAGTTTGCTGTGGCTGTGCAGGCCAATGAGTGGTAGTCCGTGTTCCAGTCAATGCATACATACTGAGAGGCCTGATTGTAAGGCTGACTAAAGCAGTCTTTCTTTTTGGTCCCTCCACCTTGCCTCAAGCTAGCTTCTTCTTGCATCTACATTTTTGATACCCTTTCAGACGGTCTGATGCCAGGCATTATGATCCTTGGTCTCCTTGGTCTTCCTGCTGTCTGGAGAGATAATGCAGGTTTTCAGATTTTTTTGTTTCAGATGTCCTTGAATTAGAGTGTTGGACAACCCTCACATCTTATGCCTGTGGCCAGCTGTCCATACAGGACGTCTTTTGGCAGTATCCAATGCTTCATGCATTGAATATGTCCCAGCCGAAGACAGCATTGGCTCAACAGAGAATACATGCTGGGAATTTTGGCACACTGCAGGATGTCACCGTGTAGGTTCTGGTCGTGCCAGCTGATTCCGAGGATATGCTGGAGGCGACACACATCGAAGGCATTGAGTCGCTACGATTGCCTCATGTAGGTGCACCGGGTCTCATTTCCTTAGAGCAAGGTGCGGAAGACGCAGGCCTACAACACCTCTTTCAAAGTGTGATCTTATCAAATTTTCACTCAGACTGAGGTATTTAATTTAGACTGATTTTCAATCCAATTATTAGGATCAGTGTAAATGGATTGTTTTCATGGGTCAAATAGCTTATGACACTGAAAGTATTTTACAAAGAGGCTATGAAAAACTGATGAGAGGTATACAACCCAATATCATGAATTTCTCTCCATCAATATACTATAAATGATTACTGCACCTTTACAAGCATAACATGTAAGCTATACGGTACACGTTTATCTGCACAGCTGTGATCCAGCTGTACAACAGGGGTCACATGTGAGTCATGAACCGCTTCATTACACACAGATGTCAGTATGAAAGTTATTGGATACTGATAAAAGTGGAGGGTGCAAACTATCACAATAAGAGGCCATGCACCTATAATGCGAAGAGCCGTAATATGCCTTTGAAGAGAAACTTCACTTTTCTTGAGGTAGAATTGCAGTTGAAATAGAAGTCCAATTAAATGAATTCCGTGTATGTGGCAGCTTAAAAAGTAGCGACGTAGGGAGTCAGAATAATGTTGTATTGTAAGAAATCAGTGCTGAAGTCAACAATTTTCGTAGGACTACCACTGATGTTTGAATAGCCTTTTTAATATATAGCCGACATCCGTGATGCATATAGCTGATCTACTGTGTCAGCGTCAGAGAGTCAGGCAAAAGAAGGAGGTGGAGAAAGAGAGATACCATACCCTCTGCCCTGGCACACCATGGATGCCTTAGCGGACTAAAAAGCGACCTAATAGTCACTCGTCACTCTCCATAAAAAAATCTATGAAATCCTGAAAAAACTTGCTTGTAACAGATGTGTAGAGGTTTTTGATTTTGATTAGTGACTGAATAAACATGTAACCTATTACCTTACAAATCAGATATCCTGCTTGATTTTAATTGTATATAATTTTGTTACCAGAATAGGCTATCTCAGTATGAAAGGGAAATTAACCTTACACCAAAAAAAACAAAACAAAACAAAACAAAAAAACCCTGCTAATCCCTGCATTGTAACCAATTTGCAAATAGCCTACCTATTTATTGTATGGACTCAAAACACACCTTATAAAATATAATAATTTGCCAACCACTATATAACCTATTTAATGATAAATATGTGTCTGCACTCTGAAAGAAAAAAACACCCAACCAGACAAATAAACAAATGAAAAAGTTACCTTAATTAAAAAAAAAAAAAAAAAAAAACCTAAAGTAATCAAACACACAATTCTTTTTAACACTGAATATAAATGATTGGTTAAAAAAAAAAAAAAAAAAAAAAAAAGGAAAAATTTGACACCCCCTCCCCCTTTTGTTTTGTCAGTGTCCTATAAACACAATAACCAGGCCCTAGCGACTGGCTATACCTATGTGGAAATATTCACGTGCAGTTTAACTTCTACATTCATGCCACCAAGTACTAGTCAAGCGCTGTTGTCTGCCTTTGAACTGACCTATTATAGTCAACTCAATTTCGCATTTAGCTTGAATGGACTTCTCCTCACTGACTGCACATACTGCTTGGTTTAACAAAACCGCTCATGTTTTGTTCTTTTCTACCCGGTAGATATGTCTGTATTAAAAAAACACAGTTTTCTTTGGAATAAATGAGAAACACTGCCGAACGTGCTTGTGTGTGCTGTTTTTCTGGTGCCTGGGAGAGAAAGGAAATTGCTGAGCAAGAAAAAGGGGTTCTCAACTTATCTTCCTTATTTGCCTGCATGCAATCATCCTTCTTTTTCCTCATTATCTAAGATTTACAAATTTTAACTGTATATAAAACACTAAATCGTTTAACTTACAAGTCAAAATAAAGAAATTATTTACAGTGAATTTTTAAGGGATTGATTTTCTTATTGGTTCAACGTTTTCTAATTCATTTTAGTGCACATATTTGGATGGCAGTATAATAATAATAGTCTGACTCAGCCAGGTTTACTATGCTGTACTGTGCTTTCTCACTTACTTCAACATCTGTTGTAATAAATATAGTGAATTGTAAAATAAATCACTTATTAGGACCCTTGATATCATTAGCATGACTTGCCACGAACTTTACTTTCTAAAACCATAGCTGATCAGAACTACAATTTTACAGACATGCATTATAGTCAAAATAAGACTGTGTAAGTTTCCGTTTAGGGGCAGCATGGTGACGCAGTGATTACCAGGTCTGTCTCACAGCAAGAAGGTCCCCGTTTCGGGCATTTCTGTGCGGAGTTTGCATGTTCTTCACGTGCTTACCCGGGTTTCCTCCCACAGTCCAAAAACATGCACGGTAGGCAAATTGACTGTTCCAAATCTCCCCCAGGTGTGAATGTGAGTGTGAATGGTTGTATGAGTGTGTTGACCATGTGGTGATCCCCGCCCTCGCCCAGAGACGGCTGAGATAGGTGCCAGCCTCCCTGTGACCCTAATTAGGCTTAAGCGGCTTAGAAAATGAATCAATGATGAAAGTTTCCATTTATATAAGCATACTGCAAAGTATTAGGTCATCCATGTCATTACTTAGCACTCATTTTTGTTTGTTTCGACATTTGGACTTTTCCTTAACCACATACAGTGTTTATGCATGAATGACTTAGTTTGCCTTACCCTGCTTCCTAGATCCACCTCTGAAATATACAATATTCTGTTTGTAGATCGCTTGGCTTTATGCCTGTTCCTGTTATTGCTATTGTTTGCTGATACTAAATCTTCAGTGACATTAACTCAACAATCCCAGCAAACTTTTATCTGCACTTGCATCCTCTGGTTTCCCTGCCTGGTACTCATGAGTGGACCCCGCTACACTTATATATTCAATTTGTTATTCTTAACGTGGTACATAAATTGAAAAACAAGGCTATTAGGTCAGAAAATTAAAGCATTTGTAAAAGACATCTTTTCAATTTATCGGTCAGGTACACCTTCTGCCATGGATAGCAATTTGGTTTCAAAAACAAAGGCGGACAAGGCTTTGTTTAGCTGAGGATTTATTGTATATATTAAAAGATAATTGCACTTTCAACTATTCAGGCACACCATGTCAATACAGCTTCCCCAGCATAGTTAACTGCAAACAAAATATTCATAAACAGCCAATGTCCTTCATACACCCTAAGCAAGAGCATGAATGAACACATTTTGCCTTGAGCATGATTAATAAACACAGGTTAGATGTAGTATTCTTATATGTATAAGTGTTTTTTTTCACCTTAAAACCATAAAATATAACCATATATAAAATATAATGAACAAAATTGTGTGTGTGTGTGTGTGTGTGTGTGTGTGTGTGTGTGTGTGTTTATAGACAGGACACTTAACAAACCCTTTCACAACATGGTTGAGGAGGATGAGTGCAGCTCTTGAATCCCGGTTTGCGATTATGCAGTTCTTGCTAAAGGTGAAGGACGAGCAACTCATTCATCCAGGTAATTTTAGCGTGCACGATAGTTTGAGAGAACTGTAAATGGGAAGGAGCAATTCAAAACACTTGAAGTGAATTCAAAACCCTTACGAATGAACACAAAAATGATTGTTAGCAGATATTTGTATGGGTTTTTTTAAAAGCAAAGGTTCAATAAAAACACGAAGTGGATGAAACATAAAATACTGACAGTGCAGGCTCGTCCATAGATGTGGGTGATTTAAAAAATGTAAATATGTTTATAGAAAATATGAGCTCTAAATTATTATATAGATAATTTGGATAATAATATAAATTTAGGTTACTCACTGTAGCTTTGTTCCACTATATTACGCACTAAAATAAATGTGGCCACTGCCCATGTTATGAGTAGAACTCTGTGGCCAAACCGTCTGGCGCTTGTTCAATAAATATCCACAACAATGTCACAGTTAAATACCATTTGGCTTTGTTTCGACACAAAATCGGATCAGGGTACGATTGCGTTAAAAAGAGTGAGAATGACCCACAAGATACATGTTGGCAAAATGTCACAAAGGCAAGTCGCAAAAAATTTGTTGCGTGTCAACAAATTCATGATTTCAAGGCTGCGGAGATGGTACAATGACACCGGCAGCAGTAATGACCGACCACATGCTCCTAAGACCACGTCATCATATGACCGCCATATGCATTTCCAACACCTTGACAATCACTGTTGTCCAGCTACAGTTGCAGCCACACGGACCAGAGGGTGTCCTATTACAGAAAGCAGGTTTTATACAACCGACGTCCGAGTTGTGGAGTAGAGCTGACACCTGCACATGGGCGTGTGCATCTGCAATCGGCAAGAGCACACCTGGGCTGGAAGGCTTTCGGACATAGCAGGGTTCTGCTTTCTAACGAAACACATTCACCTTTATGGCATTTGGCAGACACGTTAATCAAGAGCGACTTTTATTTTTATTACATTTATACCACTGAGCAGTTGAGGGTTAAGGGTCCTGCTCAAGGGCCTGGTGGAATCACGTTTCAAGCTGAGTGCTCCTGATCGTAAAGTGTGAGTTTGGTGTAGGTGTAGGAAGCATAATGCAAATTATTTTATATATATATATATATATATATATATATATATATATATATATATATTACATCATTTTAATAAATTAGTC
>JBCNYH010000026.1:21572397-21585230 GCA_039654325.1 Tandanus tandanus
GCTGAGATGGGCGCCAGCCTCCCCGCGACCCTAATTAGGAATAAGCGGTTCAGAAAATGAATGAATGAATGAATTTAATCTGCTTCAAAATGAGGTATAATACATGATTATAGCAGGAAAATGGACTGAGTTCCATCACTTTGTATGTCGCTAATCTTTTGAGAAAATAGCGATTACAGTTACAGAACCAGTTATTGAATGTCCGCATTTGAAACTCCCTAACATCCATAAACTAAATGAATTCAATCAATCAGTGCGATCATACTAGCGTCTTCCTAGCAACAGATGAGTTCTATTTACACCGAGTCATGTCTGCTTTGAGGATTCTCATTGGTTTGCCGTTATATGATTTGGGGAATCCTTCTGGAATTCTGTAAGTAGGTAGAGTATCTCGACCTGACCAACTGAAGCAACAATGCCATGGAAATTACGCACTACAATCAAGGTTTCAGTCTGTCCAACAAAGTATTAAAGCGCAGAACGTTCTGGTGGCTGAGCAGTGTATCGTCAAGGGTTATTAAACAGTTGCTTATAGGTGAATGTGAATGCAGTACTTTGTTACAGCTGGTGGCTTTCTTTAGCTCCTTACTGTATTAATGGAACAGCTGAAAATGTTTGCAGTAGATATATATGATAGGTTTAATGGAATCAGAACTGGTGGCAAATATGTTTATACCATTTATAGTGTAATGCTGAGTTGTTATACAGTAGTTTATAATTGAATATGCAGTAATAATAGCTAATAGATCATAATTTTATAGGACCAGGTGTTGCGTGATTATATACTGTTTGATGAAATTTTCGAAAATAGTTTATATGGCACTTTATAGCTTATTGAGGTCAGTTTCGGATGTGCAGTGGCTTTGAAACACACCCTGTTGATGTCTGTGCATCTCTTCTCCATCTGGCCACCACCTTTTAGCTGTCCTCCTTAATTAGCCCTCCGGAGAACACACACACATATTCGGACAGTTGTGTGTGTGTGTGTGTGTGTGTGTGTGTGTGTGTGTGTGTGTGTGTGTGTACAAGAGAGCTGAATAAATCCAGTTAAGAGAGAATGATGTTGCAGCGACAGAGTCTTGCCTCATTGTCTCTTCATGAATATAATTAAAGCTCTCTTCTGTTTCTCTTGTATGTAAGTAGTGTTTTTGTTGGCAGAGAAATGAGCCCTTGCTAAATTAATAACATAAATGCTCAAGCCGCGATGATCAAGTGTCCTATTAGAGTCGGGCTGTGTTTCTCCTCCTGATTCATATTTAATGAGTAATTTTCTCATTTCTTCATCCTTGATTGAAAGGCTCAGTGCAATAATTCACACAGTATAACATTTTTTTTTCCACATCAGAAAACAGGATTGCTTATTTTATCACTGTTATAATTCTATCATCATTATGCAGGGGAATGACTATGGAGGGAATATTGTAAGTGACTACTCAGGCCCCTGGATGGATGAGCCTCACAAAGAGAAATCAAATGTTATTATTTACTAGAATATGCCGGATATACCAGAGGCATCAGGTGCCTGATTTAAAGCAGGAAGGTATAGTGATGAACTGCACCCATTTGTATTTAACCATAATCTGAACTTATTATACTGCTCTGCCCCTCCAGAATATCTAGCAAACTTTATTTACGTACATTAGAAATAATGTGGAAACTGTTACAACTGTTACAAAATCAGAATATTTTCTCATTAACGGGAAATTAATCCCAAACTTAATAAACACTTGCATATATCGTATATGTCATAACAGAACAAGTAATAAATCCGCACGCACTGTGAAAGGTCGCATGTGATCTGTGTGTATCGGTCATTCTCATAGAAATGCATATTTTATGTACCACTCTTTATATACCCAATTAAAAAAAAAAAAGATGTTAAATGGGATTTGCCCAGATCAGTTCTGATATAAAAGTACCTTCATGTGTTGACAATTTAAGCTGTATATGTACAAAGACAGAAAATGAATACATTTTGGCATTTCGAGTATATGAAGTTTCCAAGAACTTTGTCAACTCTGTCACACAAGTATATTCGCTGTAATGTTATCAGGTTTTTAATTTTACATGCAGTTGGCACTAGAGGGCAGTGTAGACCGTCAGAGCGCGAAATCCAGCATGGATGTTTGCGCCTGTCAGACCGTAAGTGAATTTCTTGCTTAAAAATCATTGCAACTGTAAGCATACAGTTTTTGGACATCAACTCTGTTGCTTTGTTGGTATAAGTACTCTCAAGTGCATGACAGAGTTAAAAACATGGGAAAGTTAGAAGATTTAATCAATGAATACAGCCTGCTATCATTGACGTTTTTCAGCAAAAATGAGTGTGCTTTCATTATTAGGTCAAATTTTGTCAACTTAAACAGTGGGACATTAAACATGCATTTCTATCAGAATGACCCAAAAATGGAAGTAATTTGCATATGAATATTTGTGGGTTATATCATTCGTTCTTATAAACGAGCCATAGTTTGTCTGATGTATGTGAATGCCTGCTCATATTATGTGTAGATGTACCTAGTTTTATTTTATTCAGAAGTTTACTAGTTTATATTTGATTTGTACGTTTAATATTTGTATACTGTTATTTTTACCGTTATCTTGCCTTATATGAACTGACGGATTCATGTCCTAGTCACGAGGGTAAACAGCAGTCATTTTAAACAGCTAATGCTTTCAAATGGATTTTAGCAGATTGTGATAATGTAAGTAAAAACCACCTGATAATGAAAATATGCATATGTTTATGCATTACAGAAGAGTTTGGAAGGTTTGCCTTTCATTTCATTTAAAATAGAACATGTTTCATTAGAAGTCACTTTTTAAAATAAAACTTTATTTCTTTGTAGGTATATAGCCTAGAGCTTCATTAAACACCTAGAACAAATCTCTCTGTCTCTCCCTTTTTCTTTCTTGTTATCTATGACTGATTTCTCTCAGCCAATCACTGCTTGAAAGTCCTGAAGCTGTCGTCATTGTCCCAGACAGAAATTGTGGCTCTGATTGACCACTAGACCTGGACACTTTACAAAAGCGCCTGATTTGCTATTCATTCACTCTCTTGCCCCTTTTGTAATCACCTGCCCCTTCTGTTGCTCATTGATTCTGGTCTTCTACCATTATCATATGGCCGAAACAACAAACCTTACTCACCATATGAGCCATAAACACCACCATTATTGTATTCTTAGCATCAGTATGCCATGTATGTACCATAAATCAAGCATCTAATTACTGGAATATGGCATATAATAATGCACAGCATGTATAAACTGAAAGAACATTTTCTCACGGCCTTAAAGACGACTTTCCAATAGATATCTCTATTCATAGGGAATCCGAGGCTGGTGTATAAGAGCAGAGCATCTCCTTTAACAGCTGAATCAACTTCAGCTCTGGAGAAAATAAATATATAAATCTCCTCTGTGTTTCCTGACTACAGTCTGAAGCGAAAGAATGAAAGGTTACCACTGGGTTTTCTTTGCACCACCTTTAGCTGATTTACGCATTAGCTGTGACCTGTCTTGATCCGTGTTGTTTTACTTAACAAAAGTGTGTTTGTCTACCTGAGTTAAATTGTATGTTTTTTACTCTGTGCAAGTCTGAGTGGTGGTGTGTGAACCTTTATTTTTTGGGTTTCAGTTTAAATATTGATAACAATAATAATAATAATAAATCTGTTGTTTTTATTGCCGCTCGTCACCATGCAAGACTCATATAAACACTGTGGTTGTTAACACTGGGGATTTTACTGTGCAGCATTATTAGGTTTACTGTGGTGGTCACACGCGGACATGGGACAACCATATAAATTAAATTTCATACCTATGGTGCTGTATCATCTGACCATGCCCTATAGCACAGTGGTAAATTTGGTCATTTCTCCCTTTTTGACATATTTTTACTGGCCCAAATTCTACACTTCCTCCATCAAGCTGGTGCCTATATGTTTTCATTTTTAATCTGATGTTCATAGGTCCACTTTTTGTATCAATTGTTCTTCTCACATCTAGCTGTCAGCTGAGTTACTGGGAATATGTAAAAATGAACATATGACGGTCCATGCTGTTATAGAAAATAATTATATAAATTATAATTTAATTAAAAAAAAAAAAAAAAAAAATCCTTCCTCTTTGCCAGCTCTGTAGATTATCAATAAAATGTTGTAAATTTTTCATCTTTGTATTGAACGAATTAGGCTTTTGTACTTATATATTAGTACAAAAAATAAATATATAAATCACATTTTATCCATAAATAAACATTGTTACCATTTATTTTTTTTATTTTGATGTTAATGTTTTTTTTTTGTTTGTTTGTTTTCGCTTTAATTTTTTTTGGTTATTAGCAATATACCATACATGCACCTATGAATGTGCTGTTACCATAGGGATAATAACATTCCTGTGAGTGTATTCACACTATAAACCTATATTTATGTTACAGGCTACATGTTATGCTACCATTAAAACTCTGCTCTTATGGGAAATTAAACCTCGTCATCTGATTCATGCATTCAAAAGTGCTGTGGTACAAAATGAATTGTTTTATATTTAATGCAAGTATATCTAAGGGGGACATGGTGGTGCAGTGAGTCGTGTTATTGCTTCATAGCCCAGGGGGCTTTTTTTATAGGCTTCACACATGAGGTCACAGTCCTGGTCATAAGGTTACAAATTTACTGCTGTTTTTTTTTTTTTTTTTCTTTTTTTTTTAAAGATAATAAATAAAGAAATAAACACATTTGGAAAGGAATTAGTTCCTTACACGGATGTACAATGATAACGATCTTCCGATTTGAGAAGTGCATTAAGCACACAAACCTTTGTAATGAAATAATAAATCATGACTTAATGGGAGATATGAAGATGTTTGACCTTTCTGGTTATGGCTTTGTTTATGGAGTGTTTTATTTTTTTTTGTTTGAATAGAAATGAATGTCTTTTGTAATAAAGCTCTCTGCGTTTATATCAGTTAAGTCTTTTTATTCAAAATACTGACTTTTAAATGACACAATTCTTTGGGTACAGGGGCTTAATGAGTTTCTGTCATCTACTTGATCTACATCAGTCGATTAATGAACCAATGGGAGGACATTCCTCACTTAAACTATTATTGACCTTCTTTCAGTGTATGATAAGTCAAGGATACAATAAGTGATGTTATACATTTCAGGATGAGTGACTACATAATTGTTTTCTGCAGAAGAAATATTATGAATAATGCCCTTAATCACCACGGCATTAGTGAGTTATTTGAGAAATATCGAATAATCACACGTGTTGTAAATCTTTCAGATGTCAGAATCGGGAAGCCGTGAAAAAAATGCCAACAGCTACGCCGGAAAAGGGAATTTAGAAGGGAATTTATTAAGTGCATATAAAAGGTGGAATAGAGGAATAAAAGTGACTTAGGAATAGAAGTGACATGCTATAATGGTGTAGATGGGGAAAAAACTCCTGTCAGTTATGTACTGCAATTCTTTTGGTTTATTAATTCAATCATTCCTTTTCTACGCCTCTTGATCCTAATTAGGGTCACAGGGAGGCTGACACCTATCTCAGCCACATTGGGGCGAAGGCGGGTTACCCCTGAACAGCTCGCCAGACCACTGCAGCACACACACACAACCATCCACACTCACATCTAGGGGCGATTTGGAACAGCCGATTAGCCTACTGTGCATGTTTTTGGACTGTGGGAGGAAACTGGAGTACCTGGAGAAAACCCACGCAAGCACAGGGAGACCATGCAAACTCCACACAGAAACGAGCCCGGGAATCGAACCCAGTCCTGCGTGCTGTGAGGCGGACATGCTAGCCACTGCGCCGCCGTGCCGCTTGTTTTATTAATACTTATTATATTTAAAGTAATTGTGTATTGTTTAAATGCTGCCCTTGGTTTCTGAGCGGAAAAAATATTTTCTATGGAGTAGGTTACATAATTACTCATGTTTAGTTCAGCTGTGCAGCTCTTGAATAAAGCTTTCAGTGTTTTAAGTATCAGAGGTATGACTCATCTTTTATCTATATGGTTCAAGCATTTTTTTAATTCACAGCAGCAACGTGGAAAAAATTTATTTTGAAATTTGGGATATAAATACAAAATCATAATAATCACAGAATCACATTGCAAATCATATTGTTATAACATCATATCATAATCCATCAGGGCGGCACAGTGGCGTAGTGGTTAGCAAGAAAGTCCTCGGTTGGAGTCCCAGGCTCGGCGAGGGTGTTTCAGTTCAAAGACATGCACATTACGCTAACTGTCTGTTTCAAATTGCCCCTAGGTGTGTGAGTGTGAATGGTTGTGTGTGTTTTGGACCTTTGATGGACTGGTGAGCTGTTCAGTGTGTCTCCTCCCTTTGCCCAGGGTCAGCTGAGATAGGCTCCAGCCTCCCTGTGACCCTGATAGGATTAAATTAAATGAATGAAGAGTCATTTATGGTTGATATGGTTGGTACTGCATTTGATCTCATTTAGGCAGGGCTGGCTTGAGGTGTCTTTTAAAACATTCATCTTCAAGGACAAATCTACAATACGACTGGCCAAATAAGACAACTGAGTGTCTTTACACAACAAGGTAATGATGATATTCTCAGAGTAATTCCATGATGTGAAGGCTGAGTTCCGATCACTCTGTTGGGGTTTTTCATAATGACTGTCCCACTCTACATTATCCCTTACTTCATGTTGATGAGTTATGGGTCATGAATTGGAGCTGATGAGTTCCGATTGAATTACTGAAAAAAAAAATTAATAATAAAAATAAATAAATAATTTACAGGTACAGCATGCAGTCTGGGGCAGTGGCAGTGTTGGCTCAGTGGTTAACGCAGTGGGTTACTGATTTGAAGGTTGGGGGTTCAATCCCAAGTACCACCACTATTGGGCCCTTAAGCAAGTCCCTTAACCCTCAATTGCTCAGTTGTATAAAAAAAATGATAATTATAAGTCGTTCTGAATAAGAGTGTCAGCCAAATGCTGTGAATATTATGAAACAGTATGATACACAGGACACACTTAATTTCGTCCTATGTGACTACCAACCAAGTGATACGGTGGCGCAGTGGTTAGCACGTCCGCCTCACAGCAAGAAGGCCTAGTTTGGATTCCTGGTCTCGGACATTTCTGTATGGAGTTTGCATGTTCTCCCCGTGCTTGTGTGGGTTTCCTCCGGGTGCTCCAGTTTCCTCCCACAGTCCAAAACATGCACAGTAGGCTAACTGACTGTTCCAAATCGCCCCTAAGTGTGAGTGTGAATGTTTGCCCTGCGATGGCCGTGCGAGCAGTCCAGGGTATACCCCGCCCTCGCAGAGAGTCGGCTGGGATGAGCGCCAGCTTCCCCGCGACCCTAATTAGGATGAAGCGGCTTAGAAAATGAATGAATGAATACTAGCCCAACTCATTGCAAGCAGCTGTATCTTTAAGAATAATCTTATTTATGATTAACGCACACCACGCAGTCCTTCACTGATTTTCTTAAGCTTTAGTGCTATTAACATTGTTTAAAATACCAAACTTCACATGAACCCCTCAACGAGACCCTAATCTTAGGTCCAGAAATAATAACTCTTTTGAATGAAGGAATTTTCTCTAGCATCATCCTCTAATGCCCTATCTATTCTCTATGCTAGAGGGAATCTGAAGGTCATCAAGAAAATTTGCAGAATAGCACTGCAGAAGAAAAAATAAATAAGAAAGAGCTGACATTCACATTTGGCCAGAATAGCAATATATCTATAGAATGTATCAATTGCTAATAATTCTGACATAGTTCTTAATAATTATGTCAAGTTCACTTCAAATAAGCATGCACAAGATGTATGAGGGGCGGCATGGAAGCATAGTGGTTAGCATGTCTGCCTCACAACAAGAAGGTTTGAATCCCAGGCTCAGCGGTTTCTGTGTGGAGTTTCTAACTGTGCTTGCATGAGTTTCCTGGGTACTCTGGTTTCCTCCCACAGTACAAACGCATGCACATTAGGATAAAAGGCTGTTCCAAACTGCCCCTAGGTGTGAGTGTAAATGGTTGTGTGTGCGTACCCTTCAATGGTCTGGTGAGCTGTTCAGGGTGTACCCAACCTTCACCCAGTGTTGGCTGAGGTAGTGACCCTAGTAGGATTACGCGGTTTGGCAAATGAGTGAGTGAGTGAGGATGTAGGAGGATTTAAGGAGGAGCACTGTTACACAGTGCAGAAATGTCCCAAAACTTTCCAGTTGAATTAGAGCTCCGTATTAATCTCGGTTGCAGCTGCTCATCCGTGTTACTCACAGAAATGCTATAAGCAGTTAAGCTACTTTGGAACTTCCCAAGCAAACACTGTACTAATTATTGGTAAGTCAACTGTGGGTACTTTTTTTAAGAGGAAGCTGCAACCCGGGATACGCCTTGCCCACCAATTAAATTGTACGGTCATTAAAAAGCAATTTTGAGAAAAAAAAAATATTGCTGAAGCCTGATTAATTTTTGAATGATAGGCTTATGGTATGTCATGTTTTTATTGCATTTTAGATTGACCTGTTTTCACACACACACACACACACACACACACACACACACACACACACACACACACACACACACACACACCTAACAGCAATAATATTAACACTACCTGATTGGTCTGTGCCTAGGCCACCCCATACTCAGCCAGCGTCGCTGCACTGTGTGTTCTGACTCCTTTCTGCCTTAGCCAGCATTAACAGTTTCAGTAGTTTCACAGTTCACAGTAGCTCTTCTGTGGAAGCAGGCCAGATGTACATGCCTTCGCTCCACATGCTCCACATACCAGTCCATCCTTTCTTCGACCACCTTTGGTAGGTACTTACTATCCAAATCCATATGTTTGTTCATTTTTCCTGCTTCCAACACAACTTCAAGAACCGAATGTTCACCTTCTGTCTAATGCATCCCACTCCTTGGCAGGTGCCACTGTAAAGAGATATTTAATACATTTTCGCAGAAGGTGGGGTGGATGTCAATGAATAATAACTGAGACGGAATGTTAAGGGGACTATTCAATTCAGTGACATCCACCAAGCCTCCCCACTTTTGCTGCCCTAATTTTAGTCATATCCAGTTCTCACCCATCAGGTGTTGCCTCCCCATCATGTATCACATTCACCAATCAGGGAGGGGTGTAAGCATATACATGCCCCCTCCGTGACATGCGATGCTGCCTCTTTACGAACTGCTGCGCATTCGCATTTTGAAGGAGGCCTATCACACTCGGAGGGAAAGCACTATCTGTCCCTTTTGTATGGATGAACACACATCGCCCATGGATTGGCTGGTGATCGCTGTGAGTGACAGGGCAGCGTATGCCACCCCTCCCTCCCATGAGAGCTCAGCCAATTAGCTCCCATGGACTCCCGGATTCAGATCAACCTGGATTCGAATAGTTTTTAAACAGACATATCAATAACTCAATAAGACATGATGTCATTAAAACAAATAATCAATAGCTCATTACAATATACAAGCAAGGACCAGCATTTATTTTTCTATTTCAGCTACCCAGAGACTGCATGCTACTGTAATAAACGCATCCATTACACAGACCTATTTTTTCATAGCACATGCAACATATATGTCACACTGTACAGCCCACTGAACACAATATAAAATATTCAACATTTTATACTCTAGTTTTTCACTAATGGCACCGACAAAATAAGTAACAAGTGCTTAAACCATTATCCTTTATTTCTCTCCCATCAATAATCTTTATTTCACAGGTTACAGACTGACAGCAACAGACTATTAACTTAGTAGATTAATTATTACTGTAAAATGTGCCAAATTCATCTTAATATTTTAATCAGTGTTGGACACCTATGACAGGATTCAATTTCATGCTGACTCAGGTAAGGTCAAACCGATTAAAATCCTAGCTTTTACTGCTGAAGAAAGACAGATCGTAAGAAGGAAAGAATTTATAGTGAGAGCTCTACATGGGCGAAAAATCTTTTAAAGGTCTCTTACTTATGAAATAACCTTTCCAAGCTTCAGCATTTTATAGTTCATATTAGGAGTTCACTACCAATAAATAGTTTATTTTTTATTTTGATTTTGAAAAAGTAATGTTTTACTCACCCATTGGATAAAATGAAATAAGATATAATTTAACAAAGTCACAAAGTAAGGGTAAGACGGAAGTAAGGATGTTGAAAATATGATCCAGTTTTCAATAAATAATTATATATTTGTGTTATTAATGTTCAATATGCAGTGGTTAGCATGTCCGCCTCACAACAAGAAGGCCCGGGTTTGATTCCCAGGTTCGGGCGTTTCTGTGTAGAGTTTGCATGTTCCCTCCGTGCTTTCGTGGGTTTCCTCCGGGTACTCCGGTTTCCTCCCACAGTCCAAAAACATGCTCAGTAAGCTACTTGGTTGTTACAAATTGCCCTTAGGTGTGAGTGTAAGGGTGAATGGTTGTGTCTGTGTTGGCCTTGTGATGGCCTGAGTTCTTCAGGGTGTACCCCACCTTTGCCCAGAGTCGGCTAAGGTGCGTGCCAGCCTCCCCACGACCCTAATTAGGATTAAGCGGCTAAGAAAATGAATGAATGAATGTTCAAAATGACTATACTTTATCACACACTGTGTTGTCTGTTACCAATTCTTGCTAGTGCTGTAGTCAAGACTACTCAAGATCAAGGCTGTTTCTCAATACCAAGTTAACGAAGGGAGGTAAGGTAAGTGAGCCTACTGTCTTATCAGGCTGGAGCTTATCCCCAGTTTCCGTAGCATGAAGCGATTAGGAGTTCAACTCCTACTGGATGGGACGCTAGTCCATCGCGGGTTACCTTCCCAGTATTTCTACTGGTACCCATGTATACTGCTGGGAGGACAGAGGCACACTTGTGGTTAGACAAGGGTCTTAGCACGGTGAAGGTCTAATGGGGATTTGAACCCATGACTCCTGTACACGGCAGCATAGATTTATCAGGTCCGAGCCGGGAGTTAAATCTCTGAGGACGGGAGGGTGATTTACGGTCATTAGGCAACTGGAAGAACAGCGTACTTAATGCTGTTTCCATTCCCGTTTGACTTCCAGTTACATTCACAGTAAAGTATATTTACAATTAAATAACATATGATAGGTCTGTGGTTAGCACACCTGCCTCACGGCAAGAAGGTCTTGGGTTCAAGAACCAGGCTTGGGTGTTTCTGTGTGGAGTTTGCATGTTCCCCCTGTGCTTGCATGGATTTCCTCCAGGAACTCCAGTTTCCTCCCACAGTCCAAAGACATGCATGTTAGCACGTTAGTCCCAAAGCACCCTACCTCTAATCCTAACCCTAACCCTAATTGTACTTAGGACCTTCTAACTGACATGAACGTGCTAACCACTATGCCAACGTGTTGCATGGCATTAATACAGAATTTACTTAATATGCAATTACATGTGGACATATTGAGAATATTCACCTAACTTCAAAGATTGTTCAGCTACTCAGATTTTTTTTTTTAATAAAAGCATGACTTTTATAAATTTATGACTTTTTTGGAGCCAAAACTAACAGCACCACCAACATGGTATGTATTTCTGTCTAAATAAGACAGAACATTGATGTAGTTGATCATAGAGACACAGTTAAGGAGAATGTAACACCAGTTCGGTATGCGCACTAGGGACTAGCTGTTCTTCATTAGCATAAGATCTGAGCATGAACAAATGCACATAAGCCTATTTCAAATCGATCAGCTATCAGGAGCATGGACAAACATTCTGTAACATTACTCAGAACTTTAGAAAATGAGTTATGCTTGTGCCTGATGCTATCATAAATGAAGAATTTGTGCTATGACGAGACAAAGAAAAAGAAATCTCACCCTCCCTTTACCAGAACTCAAGTGAGAGTAAATGGATAGCCCAATGCCTTGTCATTCGCATACAAGAAGCTCTTTTCAAATCTCTCCCACGTATCAGACACCTCATTCTCCATCTATATGCACTCGTGCCTGTTTTTCTAAGCTTTTCTGATTTTAATGGTGTGATCCAACGAAAGTATTGTCCTTCCAAGGATATACTGGCACACGTGCCGTCCTTGAAGCCATATTTATAAGTTGTAAAACCTAACATTATTAAAGGTCTTGATTCAAGGCTTCATCTGGCAATCAAAGTTACCTATTCTTTTCCTGGCAAGAAGAACACTAAGATTGACTCGGATTGGAAATCTCTCTTTGTAATGGCGGATGTTTAACTTTTCTGTGGTCCTCGCAAAAGTTAATGTTTGTGACCGAACAGTGTATGCATGACTGACGAGCCAAGGGGTTGATCACTCTAGGGTTGTGATAGAAAATCGACTGACGCAAATGGATTTTTTTGCAATTTTTTTTGCAAATTTTGAGATTCATGTCAAGATGTTTTGCGACCCCACATGCATGCGAATATTTCGCAGTTTAAATACATCTATCGCGTGAAAGTCACGAGAGGGTCACAATTTTTGCGACTGATTTGCGAGTAATTTGAAATTGGTTTGCGGATGTCTGGCAAAAAAAGTGAATCTCCTGTCGATAATCAGTTGCATTTTGTTTGTCTTTTGCTTTTTATTCGCGTGTTATTAGCATGAACAAAATGCGAATGAAATACAGATGATGACAAAATATACCGAATATGGCGGATGCCAGCAAGTCTCAAACTTTCCACGTGGAAGCCTCCAACTCTTTCCTTTTTTTTGTGAACGAAAAACAAAGAATTTGCGAGCAAAACGACTGTCATGATCCTGCATATCTCACCACTAGGGGAGCTATTGTGTGTTTTTGTTTTCCTGTTTTTTTTTCCATGTGCTTCTCCAGGCTACGGGCGTGGCCTTGCCTCCTCCCC